>OZ023211.1:38805325-38915325 GCA_963995525.1 Escarpia spicata | reverse complement strand
GTGGTAAGTTGATACGTGCAGCGACTATACTTTTATGGTCTGCCGATATATGCAGTGACTGTACTTTTATAATCTGCTGATACATGCAGTAACTGTACTTTCTGTAGTCTGTTGATATGTGCAGCGACTGTACTTTCTGTGGTCTGTCAATACATCGACAAGACCATATGCAACACAACACACAACACAAACCGCACATCATTTGTATATACATTGAACATCGTTACTGTTCTATGTACCATTTTGGTACAAGTTGCGAATAAGTTTTCTTTCCAAGTTTATAAACAACCCACCACGTTGTCACTGCGTAACCTCGAACACATGGCGTAACATCTCTTTTCAGTTCAATCTGGATTTCGGCTGGCGGAAGATTGCCGTGTTTGATCGATACGAAGTCTACCAGAAAGGCTACTGCGATATACAGTTCCCTTAGTTGCGACATCCACAGCCGTGGATAACGCATACGACCCCCGTATCGAGTCTCCGTTTCGTATTCAAAGTTCGCCCAGGATACAGTGTCCCAGACGTAGAGAGCGCGAGAACATCGCGTATGAACATTACGCAAAGGGCCATCGAATATGTTCACGATATGTATTTAAGTGCCTTGTCCATCGGCTACGCTGAGCTAACAACATACCTGTCCATCCACACTAACTATATAACATTATGTTCTCGTTGTCTTCCATCGCAACATAGCCTCCAGGGTTAACATTCTACTCATGCATGTAATACGACCCGTTACACGGGAACAAGTTGTTGATTCGGATTGTAATACTTCCGGCCGGTATTACACGTTGTATTTTAAATGGCAACATTTCATTACATTTCGTTAATACCATTTGATTAGCTTACTGCTGAATGACAAACAACTTTCTAAAACTACGCAACGAGCGTTAGGAATGTGAATTTGCCAAGTTTAGAGTGGGTAAAACACCATCACTTATATAGTATAACATTAATAATCCACACCATTTGGTCCAAAGTAACTTTAAACTGACTTAGTAAAATGTGTTGAACAACAAACTGATTTCCTTTGTATTCACAATTCATTGCAATTCCACCTAAATGCACATCTCAAATGCGAACAGTAATGTTAAAACTAAACTTTTTGGAAATAATTTTATGTTTTGTTGACTTTCTTAACATCAAGGGGACATTTTCGATGACGGAGCGTCTATTACTAAAGTTAACCACGAGTCGGTGGGGGATTACAACAATGCCCTACAACAAAACAAATCATTTAAAACCTTTTCTGATGTTAAACAAAATTATTTATTCTTGAAATATAGCTGACCTGAATGAAAATCTGTTTTATTATATTTCTTATAGTACTGTAAACATTATTTACTGTATTGCATTACGATGAAATCCGAAAATGGGACAAAAACAAGTAAACACCACTATTGTGAATATGTTAACTAAACATTTATTTAATACACAAACATACGTGGTTCCAACCACTGTAGTCAAACCCACAACTATTACAGACGGAACAAACCGAGAACGTCTGTTTTATAATTGGACGGAGTATGATGACATTATATAATGTGCTGAAGAACCACCAGATGGCGCCACAGTAACACTGTAGCTATGCCCCGCTCTTCTGTTCCACCTCTTCCTTCTTCTCCCACTCCGTCAGCAGCTCTGACGTCACTTCCGTAAAGAGCCGGTCCCAATCCCAAGCCTTGTCCTCCTGCAGAATAGAAACAGCGGACAATGAACAGGATGGAAACGCTATCATGGTAGACAGTGCAGGGCGTAGAAAGATACCTGAAATGCACATCAAAAGTATGGACGGACATCCCTGCCTACACCAGGGAAACACTGCTCAAGACTGACTTCAATGGAGACCAGCCGCATATCATGGATTAACTAAAAACAATTACCATGAGCGTTGGCACATCGTTTCGGCTAAGCACAGAACAGCAATAATTTTCGCCAACGTTTGTTTCACAATTATACATTATGAATAATTGCATCACCACTGAAAGCACCCTACGCTGAGGTCATCGTTTACTACGCTGGACTGCAATGCACAGAAGAGTAATACCACTAATGTTTTACTTGTCTGTATAAACAAGAGTTCCAGGTGACCCTTGTAGTTAGTTTCATCGATTTTAGCAAGCTATTCGACAGCATCCGCAGACCCTCCTTGTGGAAAGTTCTCATCTCATACGGAATCCCGGAAATGGTAGTCAGAGCAATTGAGAGCATCTATGTCAATTCCCGCTGCTGTATACCGACAGAGGATGGTTTCAGCAACTGGTTCCAGCATCCGTCAGGGCTGCAAGCTCTCTCCAATTCTCTTCACTGTGGCTGTTGACTGGGTCCTGAAGAAAGCGACGAAAGATCACGGCATCGACTGACATGGAGGAAGCAAACTGTCTGATCTTGACTTCGCTGATGATATTGCAACGTTGTCCAACAGTACCCAGGGTCTCCAGGATATAGTGGGTGCCATTGGTGATGCTGCAGGACTAGGTCTTTCAATCAGCAGCAAGAAGACAAAGAACATGCTGTCGGGTGAACATCACGTGGAGCTCAACTGCAGAATAGGCAAAGCCTCCACAGCCTTAATCAGCTAAACAAGATCTGGACAAGCAAGAAGTTCACACTCAAGACCAAGCTGCGCTTCTACAATTCCAACGTCTTGTCCACCTGACTTGACTCTACGGCTGCGAAACTTGGCATCTAAAATCAAGCCAGAAGAAGCTTGATGCCTTTGACTCAAGATGCATTAGGAAGATCTCGGGCATCAAATGGAGCGACTTCATTACTAATGAGGAAGTCAGAGAACGGTCGAAGCAAACTCCAGTGTCCAGTACGATCTGCAAGCGGCACATGAACTGGCTGGGTCATGTTTCACGGCTTCCCCCCACAAGATTCGCCAACCAAGTGTTATGGTGGACCCCAGAAGAAAGAAGGAGAGGCCGGCCCAAAATTAACTGGCACCAGACCACCCAGCGAGATCTTCAGCGATTGAACAGGAGCAGGAGTGACGTCAAAATGCTGACTGCTGACCGATCCAGTTAGAGAGCGTTGACTACCTCATGCGTCGGACGACGCGGGAGCTTCTAAGTCTAAGTATAAATAAAGCTTACAAAAACAAACCATATGAGTATTCTGCATACGATATTATTGTATATGATGCAAGTTACCATTAGCAAATTATTTTTGTTTCGTCGTAAGTCTGTTTTAGCCGAGAACTTCACGTGGATTGTTGGATGTTTACTCACCTAAGTAAAATTTAACTCTAACTGCGATATCGATACGCTGAGAATATTAATTCAGCACTATACTAAGTTTGGACATACAGTGTATTTAAGATTCAAAATTAAAACACATTCTTGCTTTTGCATAGAAAATGAGAGGCTGTTTTGGACTAAACAAGCTCACTGCCTAATGAAAGATAGAAATATATCATATTTGTTATTATAACAGTTAGATACTTGCCTCTTTCACATCGGCTTCTGAAGACAATCCCTTTGATAGTAGCTTGAGATCAACAATACTGTCCTATAAAAACATCAGGCAAACATAGGAAACATTAAGAAATTTTAAACACATCAAAAGAAGTAGTATAACAAATATTGTCTTAACTGTTCTGTGCTAACAGTAGTAAAATACACACATTTTGGGATGAAAATAATGTGTGCACACTTAATATTAATCACAACATCCAGGTTGGACCATATTAACCAGTTTAAGTGGGAAGCAAACATCTTGCTTGGTCAGGGGCTTAAAATAGTCAGCTTAGACGGGATTTGTCATTATGAATATTAATCAGCCATGTCTGTCCACTATGGCAGAGCGAATCTGGTCATTTCTTAGAGGGTGAATCCACCAGGGACTGACCAGGGTCAAGAAGGAAGCATGCTGCAACAGGTCATTGTCCAGTTCTTTGTAGGTGGCCACTCGGTTGACCGCAACACTGCAAACATAAGATCACCATGGCGATGTCGGGAAACTATTAACATCACATACACGCAGATAAGTATTCATAGCATTAATACAATTATTTGCATAGGTCGGAAATTTTAAGACTTTAGCCAATCAATATGTTACAGCCCAGTCACAAGGGTGACCTTAGGCTTAATACTGAGATTCCACTTATATTCGTCTAAGCAGGACAACAAATGATATCCAAGTCATAACCATCAAATTAAACATAATTATAAAACTTGTTTTTGCTGATCTCTATATTTCGGCCACCTCGCGCAACCATCAGCAGACTGAAGTTATGGTTGTGTCACATGACCAACATCATGTGACATGAACTGGAGCAGGATTGGTGGGATCTCCTGGCCATCAAAGAAGCAGGCAGAGTGAGGTGTCCAAAATATACAGATCAGCAAAAACAAGTTTCATGAGAGGTAACGATGTATAATATCAACAACCGGGAAACAGGGTCTTCAATCCATACAAGGATAATTGAAAAAGGCATGAGACTATTATTTAAAACGGTATCTCGGTAAATAATAAGAATGAAACAGCGTTAATCAATGTGTTTACAAATAATTGTTTGTCCTAACGTGTGGTTAATAATCTCTCCATGAAACACTTTTAAAGTCAGTTCCTCAAATATTCCCCAAGTTTCTTTTGAACGGAATAGCCTACTGCAGTTAAGAATATTATTGTGTGGAATTATAAGAACATGCTTCTCCCATAAATTCACATCCTACATGACAACTTGGAATACGAGGCCATCTGAAACTAACTTTGGAGCGACGGCAATCTGTGTCGTCAGGTCGTCTTGCTGGTCCTCAAGGTCAGGAATGACAGGAATCTCTGCAAGTGTCACCACATAGGTAGGTCATGTCACCACATAGGTAAGTCATGTCACCACATAGGTAGGTCATGTCACCACATAGGTAGGTCATGTCACCACATAGGTAGGTCTGGTGAATGGATCATAACATCAATAAAACAACGTAAGGGAGTGGATGCATAAATGAAAATGTACGCATTTGTTTGAACGAGTAATGAGTGTGTGCACGCGTGCCTGTGAGTTGATGAGTGTACGTGTGGTTTGTGGGTGTATATTTGGTGTTTGTGTGTGTTGTGTGTTTGCATGAATGAGTGTGTATGTGTGCTTGTGTGTATGTATGTGTGCTTGTGTGTATGTGTAAATAGTGTATGTGTAACTAGCGTATGTGAGTGAAAGTGTGTGTGGTGTGTGTGGTGTGTGTGGTGTGTCTCGCCAGCAGACAGACCAATGTTGGGATTTAGGTGGAGGGGGCAGTATTTTATGGATGCTGTTTTGCCTATGGGCTGCTCTAGTTCATGTGCCATTTTTGAGTGTTTCAGTACGGCTCTAGAGTGGGTGGCAAAGGTCAAACTGGGTGTGACAGCAATGATTCACGTGATCGATGATTTCCTAATTGTGTCTGATTCAGCAGATAAGTGTAATCAGGATCTGATGGCATTTGTTGACCTTTGCAAGGAAATTGGGGTACCACTAGCACCTGATAAAACAGTTGGCCTGTCCACCTCAATCCCTTTTTCTCGGAATTATTCTAGATACGGTCAACCAAGAGGCTAGGCTTCCACAGGATAAGTTGGATAAGGCCAGGGCATTACTAATGACTTTTCTTGACAGACAGAAGGTGACACTGAAGGAGTTACAACAGCTACTCGGGTTTTTGGGATTCACATGTTCGGTAATCAAACCCGGCAGCCCATTTTTACGCCGTTTAATCGATTTGACGATCGGCGTACGTAAGCCACATTATCATATCCGCTTGACGAGGCAGGCAAAACTTGATCTGGAAGTCTGGCTGGAATTTTTGCAACATTTCAATGGTAAATCTTTCTTCTTGGATGATAACTTCATAACAGGTGACTATCTTCAGTTGTACACTGATGCAGCAGGGGGAGTAGGTTATGGGGCTTTGTGTGGAGTAGAATGGTTTTGGGGCCTGTGGCCAGAGGCGTGGCATTCATTCAATGTCACTGTTTTAGAATTATACCCAATCATGGCAGCTGTACACGTTTGGGGTAATGCTTGGGCGAACAAGAGTGTGTGCTTTTTTACGGATAATGAAGCACTTGTTCCGGTAATTAATAACCAGACGTCACGTGAACCACACATCATGGCTTTACTTCGCCCACTGGTATTGGCTTGCCTGCATTATAATATCAATTTTGCAGCGCGCCACATTCCAGGGCGATTTAACACTCTCACTGATAAGTTATCCCGTTCACAGGTGGACAGGTTCCGGGAATTGGCGCCATGGGCAGATGTCAACCCAGTGAGGGTGCCTTACCGGGTGTCCCCGGCCGGCTTAGGGACTCTTTGAACCAGCTACTGCGGGCTTCTATAGCGCCGTCATCACGTGCTCACTATGAACGGTCTTGGAACAAGTTTGTTTTGTTTAATGCTTCGCTTGGTTTATCTTCGCAGCTGCCAGCTTCAGTGTCGACGATGTTACTCTTTATAGCACATCTGCATGCTAGTGGAGCTGCCCCAGCATCTATTGTGTCAATTGTGTCAGCCATTGCTTATTTTCACAAGATTCATGGTTTTGATGACCCATCCAATTGTTTTATTGTAGCCAAGGCCTTGGCGGGTGCTCGTAATCTTGGATCTGTCCCTGATGTCCGCCTGCCTGTCACTCTGCCTATTCTCACTCGTCTTGTGCTTGCATTGCCCACCGTGTTTACATCACGTTATAAATGTCTAATGCTCCGTGCCATGATGGTGCTAGCTTTCAAGGCTTATTTGCGGGTGGGAGAAATGGTACCGCGATCAAGAAGCCAGGTAGGGGGGTGTTTGCAGTTGGGTGACGTGTTGTTGTCAGGAGATCTAATATCAATTTCCTTCCGTCGTTTCAAACATAGCACGCGGCAGGGTCCGCAGTCCCTCCAGGTGCGAGGTGAGTGCATCCCTGGTTCACCCATATACCTTGCTTCCTTTATGAGAGAGTTTCAGTCAGGTAGAGGTCAGATACAATCATCTTTATTTGCCTATGCGGATGGCTCCCCGATGCTACGCAGTGAATTTGATGTGTCTTTAAAGCGATTGCTGGGTTTCTGTGGTTATGAAACTAGTTCCTTTAAGGGTCACAGCTTCCGCATTGGGGCAGCTACCGCGGCAGCATTGCGAGGTGAATCTGACGCGCAGATAAGAGCGGCAGGCAGATGGACATCAGACGCTTTTAAGAAGTACATCAGAATAGCTTAAAAGGATAATATGGTTTCAGTTACGCCTAGTTTGTTTATGTGGGGGGGTCACATGTTCGGTGACCTGTGGCGAAATACCCCCACATTTGGGATTATTATAATTTTAGATTTAGTGTTTTTGGCAGCAGATAGCGTGGTATTCAGAAAGGCACTTTTTAGTTAATCATGTTGGCTTAGTTAATCATGTTGGCTTTAAAATTAACTACACATAACAAGCTCTGCTGTGATTACATGTCATTCCTTTCAATTGTTCTAGGAATACCACTGCTGCTTTATATGTTGAAATGTGGGCTCTAACAGCCTGATGCTCAGGAGACTAGTATGGGCTCAGTCACAGGCCTGGCATTGGGTTGTAGAGTCCACATTTCTTTTATTTAAATATTACAGTGTGCCAAAAAGGCCTATACACTGGTTACCCATAATAAACAAACGTCATCCATTTGGCCTTTTTCATATCTATATTGTCTCCGTGTTGTTGCTTGCATAAATGATGGTATGCACATCTGGCACAGCCGATTTGCATACTGGACTTTGTGCAAGACAACAGCACACGGAGGCCTCCCATCAGAGGAGGCTAATTTATGCAAGGACATGTTAATTACTCCCGTGGGGAGAATCAAATCAACCAATCAGCGCGCACTGGAGCGCGTCCCTCAGGAGAATCCTAAGCTGATCCCGCACTCCATTTGCGAAAGCATAAAGGAGCAGACGTTTGTCTAATTTGACCCGCCCGCCTCCCTACTTTTCGTCCAGGTATGTTTGATGTATAGTCATGATTTGTGCATCGTTATTGGAAAGGGTTGCTGGTCTCAATGATTTCCCCACATTTATAGTTGATTGTGAGCATAGGGTTTGCACCGGATGTGTTCACGGGGTTTTATTGCAAGAGATGTCGCATGCCTTTTCCACTTTCGATTTAGGAATTGTATATATCGGGGCGAAATACCCCCACATTTGGGATTATTATAATTTTAGATTTAGTGTTTTTGGCAGCAGATAGCGTGGTATTCAGAAAGGCACTTTTTAGTTAATCATGTTGGCTTTAAAATTAACTACACATAACAAGCTCTGCTGTGATTACATGTCATTCCTTTCAATTGTTCTAGGAATACCGCTGCTGCTTTATATGTTGAAATGTGGGCTCTAACAGCCTGATGCTCAGGAGACTAGTATGGGCTCAGTCACAGGCCTGGCATTGGGTTGTAGAGTCCACATTTCTTTTATTTAAATATTACAGTGTGCCAAAAAGGCCTATACACTGGTTACCCATAATAAACAAACGTCATCCATTTGGCCTTTTTCATATCTATATTGTCTCCGTGTTGTTGCTTGCATAAAAGCAATTATGCTCCCCAATGGCAAATGTAACTGTGGTCTATCCCCCCAACAGACCGGGGACAAAGAGCAATGGCAAATGTAACTGTGGTCTATCCCCCCAACAGACCTGGGTCAAAGAGCAATGGCAAATGTAACTGGTCTATCCCCCCAACAGACCGGGGTCAAAGAGCAATGGCAAATGTAACTGTGGTCTATCCCCCCAACAGACCGGGGACAAAGAGCAATGGCAAATGTAACTGTGGTCTATCCCCCCAACAGACCGGGGTCAAAGAGCAATGGCAAATGTAACTGTGGTCTATCCCCCCAACAGACCGGGGTCAACGAACAATGGCAAAAGTAACTGTGGTCTATCCCCCCAACAGACCGGGGTCAAAGAGCAATGGCAAATGTAACTGTGGTCTATCCCCCCAACAGACCGGGGTCAAAGAGCAATGGCAAATGTAACTGTGGTCTATCCCCCCAACAGACCGGGGTCAACGAACAATGGCAAAAGTAACTGTGGTCTATCCCCCCAACAGACCGGGGTCAAAGAGCAATGGCAAATGTAACTGTGGTCTATCCCCCCAACAGACCGGGGTCAACGAACAATGGCAAAAGTAACTGTGGTCTATCCCCCCAACAGACCGGGGTCAAAGAGCAATGGCAAATGTAACTGTGGTCTATCCCCCCAACAGACCGGGGTCAAAGAGCAATGGCAAATGTAACTGTGGTCTATCCCCCCAACAGACCGGGGTCAAAGAGCAATGGGAAGGAGACCACAGATAACAGAACTTACTCTATTCCTCAATAAGTGCTTCTTCTTCATCCTATTACCTACCAACCAGTTGTTATCCTTTATTACACAGCAAGGACAAGGAAGACAGAGATTCAATGAGTACCTGAGTCTGAGTCATCCTTCTCTGGACTGTGTTGTCTCAGTCGTTCACTGAAAGTAACACATATTTCATTAGAAAACTGCAAAATTAACACACCAAAACAACACACACACAAATCATACATGTCATGCTTGAGTGTACACTCACACATGCACACACAAACACACACACACATACATGCACCTCCCACACACACAAACACACGCCCACAAAGGCACCCCCCACACATGCACACACACACCATACCACACCCACCCGCCCGCCTGCCAGCACACACACGCACGCACGCACGCACGCACGCACGCACGCACGCACGCACACATGCTCCCCACACTTACGCACTGCTAGCATACACATGAATACATACCATGAACACACACACTCGCACACTTGGCTTGGCTTTTAAAATACAGGTACCAGTTAATTAATGCTACTTTCAGAATAGTACAACAGAGGAAATCTGCAGTCATTCTGCACACAATCCTGGTACTGGGTTGTTTTACACACTGGTGAAACAAACACACACACACACACACACACACACACACCACACACACCACACACACACACACACACACACACACACCACACACACATGCACAAAACATGTGATCAAATAGCAATGTATGTGTCAAGCTATTGCAATGAAACAGTAATTTGATTTGTTTCAATTTCACCATTTCTCATTAAAATGTTACAGATTGTTCAAGTATTTTATAACGATCTCTGTGAACCTCAACAGTGAATACAAATTTAAAAATCTGCGAGCAATTGATATGATAGAATTTGGAAACAAGAAGGAGAACATGAAAACATGCGACGCAAAAAGTGAAGAGCAGCAGAGTCCCATCAACGAGAGGCCATTCGCAAAACGTTAGACTCACATATTATAACACCCGTATTGTTTTTTACCAGTAAATATATATACTTACGCAATGCAACAAGACAACACCAGATATGGAAGAAATGTGGCCAGAATAACCTTCCGACATTTATTTAATATTCACCCGATAATTGGATGAGTTGTTAGCTAAAACACAATACAATCAAATGTGGGCCATTTGAGGTCTTAAACATTGCCCCATTTATTTTATCTATACATTCTAAAAACAAGGCCCACATTATAGAATACCATACTTAAATTATGGTAATACACCAGAACTATTAAAAAGACGCCTCCCAGACATTTAGACGATTAAAACTACTAACTATTACCACATCCTAGAGAGAGGTGGGGCCATTCCGCCTTCCGCCACACCGTTTATTAATCCTATTTTAATTACCGCCCTAAAAACCCTGCGTACACTTGAAGGAGGAAAAAGCTTTAAGGCAAAACCTCGTGTACCATTTAGAAACAGGGAAAAGCGTCAGCAAAGCTAAAATTAACACATGTGCGTGTTGTGAAAATCCCATACATACTTATAACTAGTCTTATGGCAGGAGGGGAGGGAGGTGGAGTCAAAACTGATACGATATTCGATAAACAACTGAACACGAGGAATTTCAAATGTGGCCGCTGCTGGAGGTGCAGTGGCCTTTTATGTCCTGAATGGTCGGACTAGGTTTTACTGTATCACTACGCTAAAGCGCGGGAAGGCCGGCACGCCTTCAGGCTATTGGACTCTGACCTGGTCTATCATATGTATGTACGTATATATATATTTTTTTTACTGCATATATATGTATATAATTATGCAGTAAAAATATGTTTTCTTAATATTACACGATAATAGTTTACTGTTGAGATGGTAGATTCTAGTAAGTCTAGTTGCATCTATGAACAACTGCAATAAGTTTTTCAAATGGTCAATGTATCAGTTATTGCATAAACTGTTAAAGAGGATGAACGTGTGTATATTAATTAATTTTGAGTGGTGGGGACGTTTGGAAGGAATGACATGGATGTAAAGTCCACCCTAAGAAGACACTTCCTGTGTTCCCACATTACGTACACCTCTATGGTAATTACATACGTGAAAACTCTTCCAGATTTTGAGCAGATCTCCTGTTTTTAATTAACAGTTCCTAGAGCAAACTCCAAAATAGAACGGGAAAATTATTGGACCATAAAGGTAACTGTACTAATGTCACTCGATATTATCAGAACAAACCACTCAGGAAATAAAAGGAAAGTAAAACAAAACAGAACAATTCAACCAGACATGAAAATATTGCAGGATTTGAAAGAATGCAGAAAACACAGGATTGTATCCAGAAGACACAGAACAGGAAGTATATATACCCGGTGTCCGTGTCACGATCAAATTTCCACTTGCTATTATTTTGATGCAGTAACAGACAACACAGTTGTTATGAACATTCCCTTCACTGTTAACTGAATAGGACAAATGGAAGAAACTGGGTTCTATATTACCCTAATGACTGCAGTATCCAGTCCTCAGGACTGCTTAAAGTGCTTTACATTTTACTCCCTGGCAGACCTGTTCAATCAGACACCATCTCAAATTCTCTGGGAAAGCATTCAGCCATGCGGATTTAACGGATGAAGACACAGATATCAACCACCGTCTATAGCCAGGTTACCTTGTCTATTACCCTGCTACTATTTTTTGAATGGCTAAACTATTGAATGCACATTGTTTTCTAAATTTAGTACAAATGTGTTTCTCAGAAATTTGACATTACTCCAAGAACGGCAAGAAGTGCTGATTGACTTGAAGTCAGCAACTCTGTCAGCAATCAGAGCATGTGGCAATATAGCAGGTGCCTGGAAGGGTGGAAGTGGGACAAGTTATTGACATCATATGATCAGAGTCGCATTTGCAGTTAACTGTGCTTTGATGTGGCAAGTGGTAAACAGTACTTGGAGCCGATCTTCCATGCTATAATTAGACTCTGCCTTGGTGTGGAAAATGGCAACAATTATTTCAGTGCACTAGAGACGATATTTCCAGCAATAATTATAACAGTACATCTGTAACCATGGCCAATTTTAATAAGCCAGCCAGACCCGAAGACATGGAGTAATCTGGGGCCCGGCAGTGAATCCAGGGGCTAGCGGGTCCCTGGGCCCCCGCTAAATTCAGACCCTGAGTTATTCTTTGAATTTGTACTAAACATTCTGTGAATTAAAACATCAACTATTTGTGAAACGATGCACAAGTCTTGGGACAATGCAGACAGTTGAGAGGTCACATAGTTTTGTACATCACAGCCAAACATTGGGGGACTGCAACTAGGATTTTAGATGCCATTTAGATGACATTCCTAAATGTGTAAAGGCCACGGCTGGTAGCTGAGAGAAGGACGAAACATTGTTGCTGGTGCTACAGTAGTTACACCACCCAAGTTTGTGTTGTTTATGTCAGAACAGCAATTTAATAAACCGTTTTTAATACGGTGCTTGTTATTTATGCATCACGGAAAAAAGTGGGTACGCACTTGTCAGGAGTACGAATAATTGCTGTCCCAATACATAGGGAAAAATATTACATTTCCAATGGCGTCGCAAAACATACGGTACAGAAAAATAATTATTTTTCTCGATTTTTATGGCGTCCCAAACATACGGTGTCCCAATACATAAGGACATTACGTTAACTTTGGAACATTGTAAATCTATCTCCTCCCAGGCGCCAAGGTCCATTTGCCTCTTTCTGTGTTAATTCGCTTCCTTCGACCACTGGTGATCTACCAATTGGCAATGTATCAGTTACTACCACGATGGTATTTCTGAACATCACGACATACTGAAAACAACACAGTCACATACACGCATTCACGCACCTGATAAGTAAATGTCTAATGGTATCGTTAGAATGCAGACACCAGCTAATTACAGTTACTATTTTAGACGTAGTACAGTGGATGAATCTGCAGCCATTTTGCATGCAATTCCGGCGTGGCAAACATACACACGCACATATACATGCGCACATACCTATCTTCAAATGTCTAAGACTGTTGCTGGTTTATGTTAAGTCAGCAGATATTTCACGCTACTCTGGAATGTTACCACACTGGTGAGACAAATGAACACACACACGCATGAGAAAAGATAAGCGATATGCAGTGACGGTGCTGCAGCAATCTGATTTGTTTCAATTTAATAAGTTTTATTTAAAAAGAGACAGACCGTTCAATTATCATACAATAATCACCATAAACGTTTAAATGAATACAAACAGACATGTCTGCCTGCATCTCAGACCACGTCCTTGGAATAGTGTGAAGCAATGAGCAGGAAGCCATGAATAGAGAACAGGAGAATCAGCAACAAAGCCCAAACATTAAGAGGCCAATCACTAAATGTTTCAGTCACAATCATATGTAGTATCCACTTTGTACAATCAGCCCAGTTTCATACACCGAAGTATTCATTCTAAAGCGCAGTTATGGAAACCGTGCAAAACTGCTTTCAATAAATGTCCAACTAAAACCATTTTTAAATGAGACTAAAAAAATGCAAAAAGCCTGGCTTGCAAGATTTGGAAAAGTGCAAAGAATGCAGGAAATGGAAAGCTGTATATAAATGTGTGTATAGATACCCATTATCGTCATCAAGACCTAATTCTGCATCCCACATGCTACTATTTTGATGCAATAACAGACAACAGACAAATGTTATGAACATTTTAGGAGTCATTGGTCAGAAAATGTGCACTAAAGAACAAAGTATAAAAATTTTCAATACAATTTCCAGGTAAAGGTAAGTTCTTATACTGCGCAGTATCCAGTCCTTAGGACTGCTCAAACTTCAAAGTGCTTTACACATTACTGAGATTTACTCCCTGGCAGAGCTGTTCAATCAAACACCATCTTGACTTCTCTGGGAAACATCTAACCACACTACAATTAATGTGCAAAGACTATTCATACACAAATATTCACCACTGTTTATAGCCAGGTACTCATTCATACAGCTGAGTGAACTGGAGCACCGTAGAATGAATGAACTTGTTCAAAGTTCAACACAGCAGCACAGGATTCAAACATGTCCAACATGTTCTGTTGTAAGCCCATGTTTAATAAAAAATGCTTCTTTGTCTTTTACTTATCCATTCAAAGGGTTTAACATAAAATACTGTATATTTTTTATTATATATTATGTACTTTAGCTGTTTGTCAAGACATATATTTGTTATTCAAACTTTTGTTGTTATACTGTATCATTTCAGTGATCACAACGTAAAACTACTAGTTAAAATAATTCTATAATAAATATACATACTCTTCTATCTCTTCTGCGTTTCTCTTCCTGTGAACAAAACCAAACAACAACGGTTACAATCGACACACATATTCCCTTCTCAAAACAAACAAGAGCAGATTTCTGCTCTGCTTAGGAAATACATCCATGTAACTCACTATCTTATCACACTGGTAATCTTTACACTTAATTAAAACTAATAACTTATTCAATTAATAAGCAACACTGACAAATAGTAGTATAACAATTAATGTGATAAACATGTTATCTCCCTATTTTTTACTCTCTAGTTTTGTCTTATTCAATCCTCTAAAGAATAACCGATACACACACACACGCACGCACGCACGCAAACACACATGTAGGCAGACTGGGACAGACAGACAGTAGTATGTAAGACAGACACACTGGCAGAAAAAGAGACAGACAGAGATATAGAAAAACAGACAAAGATACAGACAGACAGACGGACGGACAGTCAGAGACATACATAGTATACATGCACAGACAGACACACAGACAGACAGATACACAGAGCCAGACATACCTACCCACCGACACCACTCTCTGACCATGCACATACATTCAACCATAAATTACACATCAGCTACTAAATAACCCGTCTACGTAGAATATCCACAAGAGTGAAAAGACAACAAAACAGATCACTCGGTGCAGTGAAAGGAAGTAGACCGTGACCGCCTCGTGAGGACTTACCTGCGTCTGTGAGGCGGGTGAGAGAGGACACACAGTGCAAGCGAGATGCAGTGAAGAAAGACAATCAGTGGCCGACGAAACAGGAGAACGTTACATGTGTTAGCAAACGCAAAGTAACTAGATGAGACAGTCTCACCAGTTCGCAAAAGTCCAACGTTATGTATTTAGTGCTCCCCTCCAATAAATGCAACTTATGATTTTTGCAATAACAAATTGTTATTAGCATTAATTTGAAATAACGTGGTTCACTTGCTAGGTTGCACCATTGTAACATTATACTTTCCAATGATATATTACGACGAACAAACCACCACTTCATATGTAATGCCTCACATATTTTGGGACTTGCGAACTTGTGCGACCTCCTCCAAACTCAATCGATTGGGCTTGAAAAATTACTCAACAACATTACGGTTTTGTTCATGTTTGATCTATAAAGCACAGAAATGCTGTTTATTAGAAAACGAAATGATGGTTTAAAAGGAATAATGTTTTTGGTTTACGGATTAGTTGCTTGGTGAATTCTTATCACTTTCAATTTTTTTTAAGTGTCATGATTTAGTTAAATGGTAGTTCTAAATGCTACGACAGTGTTGGCACAGTTTAAACTAAGATAAATATCACTGTCAAAATGGCAGTTGTCTGAATGATTGCAAGTGAAATGATCGTATATTGTTTCTACTTAAGCTCGTTGTCCACCAGATGTTATAAACTAAACTGTATTTATTAAGCCCATTAAACAAGAACAAAACAATAGAACAGCCCACAAAACACAGGTTTTCTGTACTGCTCAACAAATGTTTCTGAAAAAACTATGGCAATGATTTGTGTACATCAATCACATGTTTGAGATGTGGTAGAACATCATTTGTGAAGCTGTTGTTTCTGAAGATGTATGATTGAACTCAGTTTGTGATGTTGTTTCAGATGGTGCATGAATCAGCATGATTGAACACAGCTTGTGACGGTGTTGTTTCTAATGCTATATATGATTGAACACAGCTTGTGACGGTGTTGTTTCTAATGCTATATGATTGAACACAGCTTGTGACGGTGTTGTTTCTAATGCTATGATTGAACACAGCTTGTGATGGTATTGTTTCTAATGCTATATGATTGAACACAGCTTGTGACGGTATTGTTTCTAATGCTATATGATTGAACACAGCTTGTGACGGTGTTGTTTCTAATGCTATATGATTGAACACAGCTTGTGACGGTGTTGTTTCTAATGCTATATATGATTGAACTCAGTTTGTGAAGGTGTTGATTCTGATGCTCTATATGATTGAACTCAGTTTGTGAAGGTGTTGTTTCTAATGCTATATATGATTGAACACAGCTTGTGAAGGTGTTGTTTCTAATGCTATATGACTGAACTCAGTTTGTGAAGGTGTTGTTTCTAATGCTATATGATTGAACACAGCTTGTGAAGGTGTTGTTTCTAATGCTATATGATTGAACACAGCTTTTGACGGTGTTGTTTCTAATGCTATATATGATTGAACTCAGTTTGTGAAGGTGTTGATTCTGATGCTATATATGATTGAACTCAGTTTGTGAAGGTGTTGTTTCTAATGCTATATATGATTGAACACAGCTTGTGAAGGTGTTGTTTCTAATGCTATATGACTGAACTCAGTTTGTGAAGGTGTTGTTTCTAATGCTATATGATTGAACACAGCTTGTGAAGGTGTTGTTTCTAATGCTATATGATTGAACACAGCTTGTGATGGTGTTGTTTCTAATGCTATATGATTGAACTCAGTTTGTGAAGGTGTTGATTCTGATGCTATATATGATTGAACTCAGTTTGTGAAGGTGTTGTTTCTAATGCTATATATGATTGAACACAGCTTGTGAAGGTGTTGTTTCTAATGCTATATGACTGAACTCAGTTTGTGAAGGTGTTGTTTCTAATGCTATATGATTGAACACAGCTTGTGAAGGTGTTGTTTCTAATGCTATATGATTGAACTCAGTTTGTGAAGGTGTTGTTTCTAATGCTATACATGATTGAACTCAGTTTGTGAAGGTGTTGTTTCTAATGCTATATGATTGAACACAGCTTGTGACGGTGTTGTTTCTAATGCTATATGACTGAACATAGCTTGTGAAGGTGTTGTTTCTAATGCTATATGATTGAACACAGCTTGTGATGGTGTTGTTTCTAATGCTATACATGATTGAACTCAGTTTGTGATGGTGTTGTTTCTAATGCTATATGATTGAACACAGCTTGTGACGGTGTTGTTTCTAATGCTATATGATTGAACACAGCTTGTGACGGTGTTGTTTCTAATGCTATATGATTGAACACAGCTTGTGATGGTGTTGTTTCTAATGCTATACATGATTGAACTCAGTTTGTGATGGTGTTGTTTCTAATGCTATACATGATTGAACTCAGTTTGTGAAGGTGTTGTTTCTGATGGTGCATGAATCAGCATGATTGAACACAGGCTTGTATCATTTTGGATGGTGCAATACAAAACAAAGTTTGTGAAGGTCCTATTTCACACAGCGCTGTTTCTCAATCAGGTAACATTAAAAAACTCTGTATGTGAGAATTAATAATTATAATATAGTATGTACATATTTCATAACTGGCTCACTGCAGCCGGACAGTCCGCATTTTGCGAACTGTTCAAAGAAAACACATTTAATCACAGGGTTAAGAAACAAAGCACTGGCTACTTGTTGTCAAGGTTAAGCAGAGCCACACTGGTTCTATCTTATATCTACAACTAGGTAGCAAACCAACACTTACGAACAACTACAGAACAAGGCTGACAGTGATGTATTTCAGTTCAGATTACTCACTACAACACAATTTGGGAAATTTGATGTCTTCTCCAAAGAATAATATAATGTATTAATTAAGTGATAGAATTAGCGGGAAAGGATGGACGACCTTTTTTCTTCTCCCCATCCTCCCACCCTCTTCTTCGGCCGTGGAATGTCTCCCTGGGGGAAACAGAGAACAGTAAAATGTGGTCAGCCTATAGAAACAGGAAAGAAACAGTAAAATGGTCAAGTTAGAACAAGGTTGAATTATTTCTAGTTAGTTTCTTTAACTGGACACATTTTCATATAAAAGGGTAAAACAGTCTACTCTGCTACTGTAGTATTGGTCGATACTCACAGACTTGGTCTCATGTGCCATCACCTCCTCAGCGACCGTGTCATCTACTGGCCCAGCGGCTACTTCAGGAACATTCTGTGCTCGTCTCCCTTTCTTTGCATTCTGAGAAATTAGTATAATAATACATCATGTTACTTCTAAACATAATTTTGTACATTAACAGTAACTACACAATAGGGGTAATACCGCAAATAAAATAATTACATCATGTTAAACTATTAAATTAAAATGGACAAATTGCACAATATATAGCATGCGTGGCGTTTTTGCTTGCCTATAGTTTTATATCTAGGCAAGTGCTGCTTCCACCCAGTCAATTTATAAGATCTGACTTTAAAATATGGCCTTTCAAAATGCCTCCAGGTGTGTCAAAAGCAAGTAATGTTCCATGAAAAATTTCCACAGGGGTACGTCAAAAACATGCAGTAAGTAAGTAAATTTATTTCCTCATCCAGATGATATACAATTTAATTCAAGAGCAATGTAAAACAAACAAAGAGGCTACCAGAGAAGTATAACTTATCGAGCTGGTAGCCAATTAAATCAAACTCATATAGTGTACTCCCACATACATAATATTACGTATATAAAGGTTATACAGTGCATTAAATTGCAATAGCTTCAGGTTAATAACTTCTGTAAATTAAACCAAGAGATGTACCAATATAAGAGAATTCACAAGCGAATTCCTTACAAAATATAATTAGATTTAAACTTTAATTAAAGCCAATTATAAAAGCTCCTGGCTTTATGCTTAAAATATTTAGCGTTTTCAAATTTGTAATGTCTACAGGTAGTATATTCCAAAGTCGAGCCTCTATTACTTTCAGGGAGTTCTCTCCAGTTCTATAATTACATCTAGGTATATATAAATTGTTCTCCTGTCTGGAACTTCTGGTCATGAACTCACTATTACATTGATAAAATTGGTGGAATAGACTGGGAAGTTGATTCGTATGCTTTTTATACCCAAATATTAGAACATTTAGTTTAAATAGTTCATGAACTTTAAGTATATTAAGTTCCCGATGCAAGGCAGTGGCACTGTCACAATGGTTACTTTTTGATAATGTTTTAAGTAATAGATTTTGAAGAACTTGTATTTTAGTTAAGTTAGATTTACATGGTGATCCATATAATTCAATCCCATAATTAATATGGGGAACTACGTAGGCATAATATAATTGCCTGACCATATCGGCATTTATGAATGAGGCCATGTGATAAAATAAACCTGATAACTTAGACACCTTTGGACAAAGTTCTTTAATATGTTCTGACCATGACAGCTTACAGTCTAGATATACACCCAGATATTTGGCTGAGTTAACCCGTTCAATGCGTTTGTCCTGCAACAACAATGGCACGACTTCACGTTCCATATGTATACTGAAAATTGTATAACATGTCTTACTCAGGTACAGAGTTAATCGATTTTATCGGAACCAGACACTAAGCGATTCTAACTTCTCCATAGCCGTACATACAGTATCATTGGCACCCATTCCACTAATGAACAAGTTAGTATCGTCAGCAAACAATCGCAAAGATATGTGATCCACAGCACTCGATATATCATTAATATATATATATATATATATATGTAATAGAAATAACACTGGCCCTAAGATGGAGCCCTGTGGGATGCTAGTTTGAACATAACCATATTCTGAAATTGTGCCATTAATGTTAACACATTGCTGTCTATCTCTTAAATAAATAATGTCTCAACCATTAGGTCAAGGTGTACCCCAATAACTTATTCGCCATTTTCAAGAGAATTAATAATATTTTCTTTTATTTCAATAATCGCTAACATAGTCGAATGATCTTTACGAAATCCAAATTGATGTTTGGAAAAAACTTCATTTTATCCATAAACAGACCTGGGGCCCAAGTACTCGGTACTCGTGTACCTGAGTAAATTTTTGAAGTACTCGTAAAACTTATGGGTCATTGACTCGTACTCGTACTCATTGTACTCAGATTTTACGAGTACATTACGAGTACATCTGAGTACTTTCTCAATATGTACTGGGAAAATTTATATATTTGCTTATAAAAATGAAACTTTCCTGAAATATTTAAATGTTCAACTATTTTTTAAATACTTTGTTAATTCTGATAGAATACCACCTTACCATCCCTACACACACTACATCCTCATTCTCTGATAACCATGACTTATGATACCCAAACATGGCAACAGGCAGCATCTTTTCCCAGTCAGAAACACCCTCTTCAGCAAACAATAATTGTAGGCTATCAGTTCAGGCCATAAACCTGTTTGTTTAATTGAGCCACCAGGATGTCCATAAAGAGTCAATTAGCAGTTAACCCACTAGTTAGACAGGAAATGCCTTTTATATAGTCTGGAGACCATGCCACTTGAAAGTGGCTGACAGTGCTAACTTGCTGCATTAGCAATACTTTCATTATTGTTAAATTCTATATGATTGCTGACCAGCTTTTTAATGTTGTGTGTGTTTCTTTTGTCCTTATTCAAAAGTTCCACATATATTTTCCATAATTCCCTGGTTCACCGTTTTGCTTGTGAGTGAAGCTACTGTAATATGATATCTCTGCCTGCCGTATGATAGTTGTAAGTTTATTCTTATACTGTCGGTATTCTGTTTTATTGTATTCATTTGGTCTGTTGATATATTTCTTATACTTACAACCTAGTTGTTGTTAAAATACTATTTCTAATGCCTTTAGTCATCCAGTTTTTATCCTTGAAACGTTTAATTGACATTCTGGTAAGTGGGAAACATTTTCTGAAAATTGTGTCGTATTTGGTCACAAACATATCATAACATTCATCCGTGTGCTTACATGTCATATTATTGTCCTAGTTTATATTCTCCGGTTCTCGATTGAAATTTGATATATTATTTTCACTAAATATTCTCAGTTTAGGTGGTACCATCTTTTGAATTTAAATATATATATATATTTTGTCAGGCCCGTTGTGTCATGCAATTATTACATTACAATTGATGTATTTGGCTTAATTTGTTATAATTCTTAAATGTTGACTATGCTTTGTCTTTGACAGATGTAAAAAGATCCATGCAACCTACTAGGTCACCTAGGCTAACCTAGTAGTAGCCTAGTCCTATATCTAGCCTCTAGAATATAGTCTAGGTAAACTAGGAGTAGGAGTAGGCCCTCAGGTCAATACATGCATTATGTATATTATTATTGATGGTGATAAACCCCGACTCCTAGCTCTAGACCTAGCCTAGTCAGACTCAACTTCAAGAAGTACAAGTGAGACAGGCCGGCTGAGACAGTGGAGTGAGGTTCCGTCTCCGGCCCGGGTAAACCTAGACCTACTACCTAGTAACGTCTAACGAACGAATTTCGCGCGTTTAACCCTTATGTGTGACATTCATTCCCCGTCAAGGTGGCAACACATATACAAATACTTGCTTTATCCTTTCCCTTTTTATCTCCAAAATCAAAATCATCATCCATTCTTCTTCTTTCAACGGGGCCTCGAAAGAATCAACACTAACAACTTGGAATGTAAACAGCAAAAATGGGAAAATATTGGGTATCCACATGTACTAATAATAATTATTGCGCTAGGCGTCACTCTTCACGTTTGAGAACAAGTTTATTTGCATGAAAAACAAAGTTGATTATTATAAAATAGTTAATTCTGTCAGCTACTTAAAGTATCAGGAAACAAGAAAATTATCGAATAACAAACACAGACATCAATACTTCGTTAACAAACATTGTATAACGATTTATCACAACTGAAACGTGGCGCCACCTATCGAATGGATTTGTAGGTTATTCCTCAATGTACATAATGTTCTTAATAAAAAATTATTATAATAAATACATTGAATGCCAAATTGCGTTTAATATTCCCAAAACATTGTTCGTAATTGAAGTGTTGTACCCATTTTTTTAAATTGTAAACCAAACATTCAAGTGTTGTAAACCCTTTAAATTAATAGTTAAACATTATATATATCATTATATATATATACCAGGTATTCAATGCTTCATTTCAGACACAAATACATATAATAATACATATATCTGTCCATAGATGCATACAACAGTTAACAGCTATATTAATACTAGAAGCACATTATATAATAAAAAGTATGCATATATAAGAAATAAAAAAAAAACATACCCACACAGTACCATTGGCACTATTCCTACAGAAGGTCGTTGTGTACGGATAGGGACTTAACCCATCGTCTTGTAATCCTAGAGATTCACCTGATGTCTGTACCTGGTACAGCTACTAACAGAGAGTTTTCTGATTTATCTAAACGTTTCATGAATTTGTAAACAAGATTTCGAATGACTGCTTTACAATCTGGAACAAGTCTTTCTGCAAACATGTCTGAAGCTCTGCAATATCTCGGTAATCGAAGTAGTCTTCTGAACACATTGTTATAATAATATACTGTAAGCATTATGATTCCACCATAGTTGAGATGTGTACATTGACGAGCAAAAGGTATTGAATAGCTTAATTTTTACATCATCAGTGCACATATAACATTTCCTGAGCAACACATTACCACGTGCATATAACTGGCGACACTGACGCATTATATCTTTGTCATCTTTAGCATCATTGCAAATAATTTGGCCTAGATATTTTACATATATATATATAAAATAGACTAACTAGTAGTTGTAGTATGTACATGCACTGTCTCTAGATTATTCTATATGATTTTGCAGATGGTTTTCTATGGAAATAATATATTTTATACAATGGAATTGCATAGCATCTGTAGTATACAGCTATCTATATCTGTAGTGAGTGTAGTCATGGATACATTCCTATTAGGGGCCTACAGTTTTGGAAATCTAAAGATTTTGTAAGATTTTTTCTTAAGGGTACAGCTGCTGTCAAAACTTTTTATACTGGAGGCACACATCCAATGCCCCTAACAGCAACTATGACCGATTCAGTGAACTTCCTGCTAATAATTACCATCCATGGCTGATTCCTTGTAACACACAACCTCACAAATATTTCTATTTTTTAACAGGCTATCATATGACATATTATATTAACATGCCTGGATTATTAGATCAAGCTTTATATTTTAATTCTTGTTGAGAGTTTGGAGAGTCGGAAACAGTACGAAAACATGATGCATACATGTAACAGTTTCAACAAGGTTATTCTAGGCTAGTCAGTTACATTTTCTTCAATATTGCTAAAGCAATAATCAATAGCAGCAACACTGAAATGGCTTCAATATTTTAAAACCAGAAACATGTTTTTTCTGGTAATACTAGGCTTCAACATCTTGTTAAATGGAACTCAAGATGAACAACATGTAGAGTGCACTCTGCTGTGATCCTAAGGAGAAAGCCATGTACTAGTAACACATAATATATTAACAGTTCTAACATTTTTGTTACTGGTGTTGGGTATGAATTTCTTTTCATATAGTGCTGATGCAATCTTTAGATTAATTAATTTATTGATAAAAGTGGTGTAACCGTCCATTTTCCACTGATGTCCTAAGTAAACTATTTTATTACAAATACATATGTCAGTGGTATGCATACGTTACAAGTAATAATAATAAATTAAATTTGTTATAGCGCCAGATCCACAGTTGTTCGTGGCGCTTTACATGATCATTAAACTAAAATATTAGTACCAAGTCATTTAAACTAAAAATGGTGCCATACAACAGTAATAAAAATATTAATAAATAAATTAAGTAAAAGGCAACAAAATATTTGGAATATGGTAGTAAGATGTTAACTTAAAATACACACAGTACAATATAATTAATCAATTACAATGCATAAGTTAATCACTAAAATATAGCAGTATAAAATCAAATAAATAAATAGTTCTAAAATATTACTAATATAATGTACATATGTATTAATGGTTTACAACAAAAGAGAAACCCTGCCTCACTTTGGTGTATAATTATTTTACTCACAAAGATGCCCATGAGACTATGTCACTACAAATATACGCAGCTGTACATTATTTATCATCTAAAGTCCAGTGCGAAACTCTGGGAATTTCAACATCAATAATGTGGAACTTTTCTTCTAGAGGGGGTCATAGGTGAACCTAGAAATGTTGGTGTCCGAGATGCAAAGTGCCCAGGAGGAAAATCTTAACACGTGAACATATACACACAAATACATAAGCTAGCTCGGTTATAGTTAGACTGGTCTAAAGTAATAGGATGTATTCAAAATATTTAGACTTCTAGTCTTGACGATTTCATTATTACAAAAATTATGTTTCTAGATGTTTCGAGTAATAGAGCCAAGTATTAGTCATAGGATGGTAATACAATGTTAAAAACTATGAGTGCACTAGCCATTAGCGATGCCACTAAGTTATAGATGTTAAAATATATCATAGAATCAATATATGAATAAAGGATTTATTATTATTATATATGTAACAATTTTATTGCATAACAAATATCATATAAAAAGGTTAGTTACCAATTATGAGTGGAGTATCGACATCCAGTGATCACACAGTCAACACATTATTACACAACTTTCTGTAATGTTACAGTATTACACACGTGTATAATGCATGTAATGATATTACACAACTTTCTGTAATGCTACATTATTATACAGCTTTATGTAATGCCTGCCATTGTGTTAAAATCCTTGGCTTATGAATATCGACTTGTTCCAGTGATTTGGTAAGCAGTAGCAGTAACGTCCTCCACCATGGTTTGCGCGGCTGTATATTCTCCGTGTTCTTACTTTGTGTACCATTTGCAATTACGAGGGTAATACCAGTATTCCATGCTTGTCCTTCATGTATAAAGGCAACAGTTTATTGGCACCTACACCATAGTAATTTCTGCACCAGCTGACAGAGTTCCAAACATTTAAAACAGGATTCTAACACTTGAGCTAGGTTAGGCAGACACACCCGTGTATACAATTTGATGCGAGAGGGTCAACTGAAAGTGATTCAATATCTACCAATGCATTAAAATGTCCAGGCGAGACCGGCATCATCCCGAACACACAAACAACGACAAGGAAAACTCAAATAAAACTTTATATGAAATATTTAAAATGAACAGTTCCGATACAAATACAATGCAATGCTGCACATCACAATCTGTATACACGTTACACAGTTCATCCCACATGCAGTAATAACAACCGCGTGGCAAAAATGTTAAGCAATTCAGAGTCACCCAATATATACTATCTGAAAGCCAGAGGATGTGGGGGTTTGGGAAACCCCCCGATGTGGGGTAAATGATGGGATACAAAGGACGGAGATGGGGGACATATGGAGGGGGGACAAAACATGTTTCTACCTTCGGGGCACCCACCGACTGACCCTTTCCAAAACACCAAACTGTAGACAATACAAAACTGCGAAAACAGAATGACAAGCTGAAATACCAAACGCATTGGCATAATTAACAAACTCGTTTTAAACAAATAAAAGTTGCACGTTCGACGACGATGAGAATGGTAACGCACAGGATCAACCAGAGGCAGGCGGATACAAAAACACCCTCGATCGGGCAGATTAAATACGAGTGGCGCCTGGTCGAGACAAACTTGTCATGCGCCATATAAAACCCCGTCTTTGGGTCGACCAGGGCAGAAATGAAAAAGGTCTACAGAACACCCACCAAACATTCGACAACTACTATATTGGTGTATTGTGGCATGTCTGAATGAGCATCTTTACAGTGTGGAATGACGAGCTTCATCAACGGTATCTCAGCAGTGTAATACTGCTATGGCCTACTGTATCAATTTGACCACTCAATAATGAATATTTCATGAAGTCTCTGCACCGTTAAACACACTACACCACATGCAGGATCTATGTCGAACCTCGCCTGGTCATTTCACAAATGTTCCACTAGAAAGATGTGATGTGAACAGCGGCTTTCCTTTTGGTGTTGACCAACGTGCAAACGAATATATAAACCCGCAGTTAGTTATTAAAATAACAGCATTAAATCACATACCTCTTTCTGCGAGACAATGGTTTTGAATTCCTAAAACCTTACTTTTTACATAGATCCATCCGACGTGATAGAAAATTGCATTTTCTCACAGTAACATTGCAAACTAGTGCACAGTCCCTCAGCGTGCTATTCTGAAAATTCATTGGACAGAAATGTAAAGTGAAAAAATTATAGTCGGTTACAAAATGTTGATGAGAATGAAACGTTGGCATGTCCATTTTTGTAGTGGTGCACAAGATATATTGTATCTGACAACGCACATAAAATCTACATCCAAAACTACAAAAGATATATGTATATATATGTATATTATACGCCGCGCAGCACATTCCCTAGATGCCCTTCGCCGTATATGCCCAGCAAAGTCTACCGTGAACAGCCAATATAAATACCTAAGATGACTACAGTGGTGTAGGGAGAACAAATATCACGACAATTATGACAAGGGCAAGAAAACATTTGCCATATCAAAACACGGGCCAAATACATCTGTCTTTCTCTAACATATATACACACACACACACACACACACAAATTTATATATTATAGATACAGTGTAGATATACTCTAGGTTTAGACTGTCTATAGCAATGTAAAGCATTTCCTCCCAGTTGCGTGTCGACGATGTGTACTTTTTGTTCGCACGACTGTCCACACTGCGTTCTCCGGTACGCACATAAACCCTATCACGCTAGACTTCAGTAAATGTCACTCTGTGTATATTAAATTATGATACATGCCAATTGGTGTCCTCCGGATAGCGGTAACATGATTACTTAACTGTGGCGAGACATTCTGTACAGTAGATCTTAAATTCAAAAATAACATTGCGTATATCCATCTATGTACAGAGATTGGCCGACAGCCAATTGACTGTCTGTCGTGAGTTCTCGAATCTCCCGCCGCGTCCTGACGACGGAGGCGGCGACGAATCACGACGGCGGTCTTCACTGTTGCCGTAGCAACCAGGCGCGGTAACCGCGTATACGCGAACAGTGCGTATCGTTGCACATGTACCTGAACATTATATGTACACTGAAATTGGCTGTTCTATCAGCAGTCTCAGTCGACAGAGGGGGCGGTTAACCACCGTCCCTCTCTGCCTACTGGCCGATCAGTCGTTTGTAGCAGATGCGGTTTCAAGGTGAACACGATATCTGGCTCCCTGCTGAACATTTGGCGGTCGACACGAGGCTGTCGCACGAACTACGACACACTGGTGAAACCGACACAAGCGAACCTTGCAAACCCGCTCTGTCGGACATCAGATGGATGCCACTTGCACAGGATGCTCAGATGTCGTACTCCACATGCCAATGTGGCCACATTCGATCGACGTAACAAACACGACGGTGTATGTTCTTTACGACGACATCAACTCGATCGATTCCAAGGCAGCCACAACAACGAATGTACAAGATTTAAAATCATGCACCAGCATAGCTGCATCGGCTGTACAATCAAACACACCCACAATGCAACAGTGTCTTGGCGAGCAGGTTTCCGCTAGCAGGACACCGAAGCATGCACAGAACCAAACATGACATGACTACGCTGTCGTCGCGCGCACCCATCAAACAACATCGTTGGCACTTCGTATCGATAGAATGTCTTGCTTGCGTGCGTGCGTGCGAGCGTGAGCGCCGCGTGCCGCCATGTTAACTAAGAGAGCATGGGCGTTGTGTCAGTTCACCATGAGTGTGTGTGACTCCATGGGTGCCGCCGAGTCATACAGAGTGTCTGTGTCCTGCGTCGGCTCTCCCTGCAGCTGGCACTGATTGTTGAGCGTCCCCGCACCGCAGTCGCAGAAAAACCTGCAAAGACAACGCAAGGCGTATCATGAGGATCAGCCCTGTACCCAGGGTAGTGACATTTTCCAATTTACCCATTGTAAATTTTTATTTACTCGTTATGCTCACGAAACACCCTATTACACATGCATTGGTCATAGGCGTCGGAATGTGGTGAATGTTCAGGGGGCTGGCGCTCTCCCGAAGGAATGTGGTGAACGTTCAGGGGGCTGGGGCTCTCCCACAACTGTCTCTAAAAAATTCCAACTGCACCACTCTTGTAGCTCAACCCAAGATCTTGGTATCTGATGAAAATCGTAAAAACATTCCAGCTAAGGGCCTGATGAGAATGAGACAAGAAAGAGCAGGCGCTTGTTTCCACTTGGTTAAGATTTATTTTCACAGTTTTTCTTCTCTAGAGTTAGTGAGTCCGCTATAGGTTACACATTTACCCCCTGCATGGGGTCTTTTACTTCCCCTGGCATAGACACCAGGTAGAACAGGTAGAATGGAACAACAGCTTATGGTGTCTCCTCTGAAAGACACAGGCAACGTTGAGTGAACAAAATTTCCCAACTTTCGAAACAGTGTCGGTAGCGGGCCCCTCGACCGACAGTCTAGTGCTTTATTGCTCGACCACCATTCTACTGTTTGATTAGTGGGGCGCGGTGATTGAGCAGAATAAATGATCAACACTGACACGTCACACGATTATCTCACAGAAAAATCCTTCAACATACTTATAAAAAAATTATTTTATTTGGGTCAGCTGAAAGCATCATTACATTAATTCAAAAAGTAAGGGATCACCACCGAGTGCCACATAATGTCACAGATTCCCCTACTGTTAAAAACTGATCTAAGCAAGCACAACTATTTTCTACATTGAACATTTTTCAAAGCTTTAAAATACATTATTAGTCCAAATATTATATTAAATGTCATTTACTAATATAAGCAAAATTTGAATCCAGGAAAATAAAAAATAAACAGGTAAGGATTTTAAAAACCTTGTAATGAGTAAGCCTAAACCTATCCATAATAAATTAATAATAAAGTAGTAATTTAATAATAAGAAAAACTATAACTAAAAATAAATTCAATATGTTGTACATACTACAGGCAATCGATGAATGTGGCCTTAAAAAGATGTGTTTTGAGATGTAATTTTAAAAGTTTGAGAGTCTACAAGGCGTACAGAATAACCACAGAATTAGACCGAGACGTCGCATTACCTGTCGTGTCGTATGAAGTCCACCTGGTGACCTGCGTGGCAGGTCTTGATGCAGTTCACACAGATCGCGTTTCGGTCTGTCGTATTGCACGTTCGGCACCTAGGTGGCAGCACATAACTTTCACTCATCAAACTGTCATGATCACCGCCAGGCTATACATCTGGCAAGAGGCACTGACGCATATTTAAACATAAAGACCATGGTGAATGTGGCTTTAGGTTGATCAGATTTTAGACTAATACTACAAAAATTTAAAACCCTTCCTTGGCTGGTTTAGCCCATTGCGAATCCAGTTCTTTCGTGTCCAGTTACGTAATGTTTCAACAGTTTAAAGTGCTTGCAGTCAGTTTAATAAGAAAGTGGCCGTTTACATCTTGTAAATGGCCAACTCCAACTGGCGAGCAGACATTAAGCTTTCAACCTACTGAATTTGTTGGCAACATACTTGTGTTGTGAGAGCGCGAGGAACGTCAACAATATCATCACCAAGATACATCCATAATCATATAGTGCATTTACGTGAAGATTCCAGTTCTGAGAATAATTTGTATTAATTCTTGGGCAAGAATTAAATAAGCTGATAGTTTGTCCAATGATTTTACCAAAACCACAGGTAAAAATGTTGCGCAAATGCATTACCATGTGGTAGTGTACACAAGTGGTTTTGCCTTTTTGCAATGAATTTGATACGAGACGAGCAAAAGATTCAAATTGGGGAGGTATTTTTAAGACCCTTTTCATGGACGTTCTATGAATAAAAAATGTTAGAGACGTTCACGAAGAGGATCCAGGCCTGGACAGTGCATTAGAAATACAGGCAACAATAGAAGACGTAAAAACGTTGCCCAATATCTAAGGGAAAAAACTGTTACACAGATAACAACTGAGGCAGAAGGGTCAAGTCAGAATGGAACAGACTGATGCTCATAATATACGGTATATTTAAAAACAATGCTCACTGATTGTGTGATCACTTAATATTACATTATTTTCTTATCATGGACGTTACCACATGGAGAAATGAGTGGAGTCTTGACAGCGGGCTACTGACCGGTAGAAGTCATGCATAGGGAAGCTGGTGTAGCTGGAGATCTTGTAGAGACACTGTCCACCGTTGACTGCCTTCTCCACCATGTTCTGGTTGCAGAAGATCTTGTTCTCTGTAAACAGACCACACACAGTGAGAGTTGGTCCGACATCATCATCTCAGTGGTGACACCTGGTGCACAGCACTGCTGTTAGCTGCAGGCCAAGCGTGAGCGCGTTTTGTGTATGTAACATGTAAACACCTGATGTCAGTCTTGTAAAAAGTACCTTCAACCTAATCATAAACATAACCCATTTTGCACATCAAACCAACCATCTGTAGGTGCAGGAGTAGTAGAAAGCTCTCTCCGGCCTAATGTCTGGTCAATTGTGCAGATTTATGGGCAATTTCACAGTAACCTAAGCCGCCAGTTATTATTGCTTTGACATGAATTTACTCCTGCTGAAATGCAAGTTAGTCACTGGTTAATACCATTTTAAAGCATGGATGTATCAAGGCAACCTACAAGCAGTTTAAACTTTCTGTCTTGACAACTGTTTTCGCTACCTCAAGATATGTACTAATTGTGGACGGAATTTGGTGTCTCATTCTGTATTTTCACTTATATAAAGTGTCATTAGTCTGAAACAATAAGCAGCTTAGAAATAATTGACACCTTGCTGAGAAGGCTTGTGTTTACCATTTAAAGCAATTGGTATCCTATATATGTGTACACCCATCAACAATCGTTGGACATTTTTCCCCCGTCCAAAATGTCCACTCCGACACATTGGCCTGTATATCATACTACATTATACAAACCACTACTTGATTTTTTCCATAATGAAGATAATATGAGTGGCTAAGAAAAAAAATAGTAGACATTATGCATAATTATTGCTAACGCTAGTACCCAGGGTAGGTAGGACGCCGAACTTGTCCACTCCGACACAGACAATCTTTATATTCTCTTTCAAAATGCAGCAATAGAAAACAACAGTTTATGGGTCATTTTTAATGACAATCATGTAATAACTACATGTGACAACAAACAATAACTATTTACTACCTATTCAATTTGAATGTGGGATAAATAGTGTCCACAGAATGTCCACTCCGACACATCTAAAGCATGGGAATATCCTACATTCTGATCAAACATGTGTCTCCTCTCCTACACTTATCTGCACAGACAGACGTAGGAAAGCATGAGCTTATCGACAGACCTTTGAGGGCAGGCGCGACGCCGCTGGCCAAGCATAGCCCGCCAAACTTGTTGTGGAAGATCTTGTTGCCCTCTAGCGTCGCCGTCGCGTTGTTGGTGATCTCGATGCCGGCCGCCTGGCCATCAAAGATGCGGTTGTGTCGCAGCACTGGGTGACTCTGGTTGCTAATGAGTACGCCTGCCTGCGCATTGCGGAAGATGTCGTTCTCCTCCAACACACCTGCACCAACAACAACAACAACAGGTGTAGTAGATAAAGGTGAGTTCTTATATAGCGCAGTACCCAGTCCTTTCAACTGCTCAAAGTGCTTTACACTTTACTCCCTGGCAGACCTGTTCAATCGAACACCATCTCGACTTCTCTGGGAAACATTCAGGCATGCTACAATCTACAGCCAGGTACTCATTCATACAGCTGAGTGAACTGGAGCAACAAAGAGTGAACAACCTTGCTCAAGGTTCTAAGTGCAGTGGGCAATGATAGCCCAATTGTTAAGGCCAGACACAGCAGGTAGATAGGATTATTTGTGCAAACAGTTCAATTTGTTCTGCCCAATGCATGAAATAGGTCTTACCGAGTAAAATATATTGAACTTTTTTCAGCCAGACCCCCCGTTTCCATGGTGACAAACAAAATGGCCACCATTTTGAACAAATATTTGCAAATTTGGAAACACTGCCATTTTTTATTGAATCCATATATAGTTATAATTGTTGCAAGTCCATGTTCTCTATAGATTCTATTGCGAAATGATCAGAGCATTTTTTGAAATGTTGAGCTTTTATTTTTTAAATAATTTTTTGTTCAAATACGAAAGAAATCTTGTTTATTTGCAACAAATATGGCTATCTTTCAAACTATTCATGATTTTAAAAAGTGTCTGATCATTGCACACAGCAGAATATGCTGAATGCAACACTGGAAAGATTATTTATATAGCATAGTTATTCCACGAGATATCCCGTTTCAAATGCAGAAATTTGAAGAAAAATGTTTTTTGTGTGAAAATGGCTGTCAAAGATTGCAAAATGGATTTATTATGTGGGGGGGTCACATGTTCGGTGACCTGTGGCGAAATACCCCCACATTTGGGATTATTATAATTTTAGATTTAGTGTTTTTGGCAGCAGATAGCGTGGTATTCAGAAAGGCACTTTTTAGTTAATCATGTTGGCTTAGTTAATCATGTTGGCTTTAAAATTAACTACACATAACAAGCTCTGCTGTGATTACATGTCATTCCTTTCAATTGTTCTAGGAATACCGCTGCTGCTTTATATGTTGAAATGTGGGCTCTAACAGCCTGATGCTCAGGAGACTAGTATGGGCTCAGTCACAGGCCTGGCATTGGGTTGTAGAGTCCACATTTCTTTTATTTAAATATTACAGTGTGCCAAAAAGGCCTATACACTGGTTACCCATAATAAACAAACGTCATCCATTTGGCCTTTTTCATATCTATATTGTCTCCGTGTTGTTGCTTGCATAAATGATGGTATGCACATCTGGCACAGCCGATTTGCATACTGGACTTTGTGCAAGACAACAGCACATGGAGGCCTCCCATCAGAGGAGGCTAATTTATGCAAGGACATGTTAATTACTCCCGTGGGGAGAATCAAATCAACCAATCAGCGCGCACTGGAGCGCGTCCCTCAGGAGAATCCTAAGCTGATCCCGCACTCCATTTGCGAAAGCATAAAGGAGCAGACGTTTGTCTAATTTGACCCGCCCGCCTCCCTACTTTTCGTCCAGGTATGTTTGATGTATAGTCATGATTTGTGCATCGTTATTGGAAAGGGTTGCTGGTCTCAATGCTTTCCCCACATTTATAGTTGATTGTGAGCATAGGGTTTGCACCGGATGTGTTCACGGGGTTTTATTGCAAGAGATGTCGCATGCCTTTTCCACTTTCGATTTAGGAATGGTATGGAATTGTATATATCGGGGCGAAATACCCCCACATTTGGGATTATTATAATTTTAGATTTAGTGTTTTTGGCAGCAGATAGCGTGGTATTCAGAAAGGCACTTTTTAGTTAATCATGTTGGCTTAGTTAATCATGTTGGCTTTAAAATTAACTACACATAACAAGCTCTGCTGTGATTACATGTCATTCCTTTCAATTGTTCTAGGAATACCGCTGCTGCTTTATATGTTGAAATGTGGGCTCTAACAGCCTGATGCTCAGGAGACTAGTATGGGCTCAGTCACAGGCCTGGCATTGGGTTGTAGAGTCCACATTTCTTTTATTTAAATATTAGTGTGCCAAAAAGGCCTATACACTGGTTACCCATAATAAACAAACGTCATCCATTTGGCCTTTTTCATATCTATATTGTCTCCGTGTTGTTGCTTGCATAAATGTTTTTTTGTGAAAATGGCTGTCAAAGATTGCAAAATGGATTTCATTACATGATATCGACATGCTTGATCCATGATTAAAACTCACTTACAGGTACGTAATTGTCATAGAAGTGAACTTTATTGATAGTATGCATACAAAGGTATAATAATCTGGCAGAAAACCATTTTCAGTATTTTTTGTCAAAAAACATAATTTCACATGGGGTGTCTTGACGTAAACCTATTTTTTCAAAATATCACTTTGTTTCATCGTTAGTAATAAATAAATAAAAACTACTGAAAAGATTTGAACAAATTAGGTACCATTTTAAAGTACAAAACAATATTTCATGATTTGCAATTTGGTACCTACTTTGCAGATCACATATTGCACCAGGAAGTACAACTACATCCACACTCGCCAACTCACCTTTGCCGCCGTTGAAAATACAGATCCCCCCGTCTCGGCCGTCGTGAATCTTGTTGAAACGCAGCATCGGGTTACTGTCCGTCTTGATCCAGACGCCCGCCATCGCGTTGTCAAAGATCTCGTTGTGCTCAATGACGCCCTGCCCCCCATTATACACGAGGATGCCCCCGTTCTGGCCCCCCCAGATCTTGTTCCGCTTGATCAGAGGGTTGCTTCCCGTCCTGAAACATGTCATGTTGCTGGCATCACTAACGAGATAGCGCAAACTGAATAAAATACAAAACTAGTCACAACCTCTGCCATTAGACCGTTATGTTAGAGAAATAATCATAACATTGTGCTGAAATATAATTTATGTGGGACAGTGTTCCCTGTTAGTGTAGTGGTGTTACTGACTCAGAATCGTAGCTAGTTTGCTGTAAATAACAAGGCAGATGTAAGTTTGTACCAGAGCTTTGTATTAAGCCAAACATTAAACCATACAATACAATATATACATGAAGTGCCTTAGCCTATATAATTCTAATAAATAAATTACAGCAAAGGTGAGGGGAACCAACCACACACAGGTGGTGGAACTCACCCATGAATTGCCAAACTATAACCCTATGCAGAAGGGGAAAGCGTCAAAGCGCCCCAAAACCCCTTCGCTACTTCATGTAGGGAGATGAATAACAGAAAACGCCCGTGAGGTCAGTTGGAATTGACCAATGTAAACCTTATAACTACAAACATTCTATACAAATATCCAACATGCATATACAATGTGACATGTAAAAACGACAAACAGAATTCTACTAAAAACCTGCAATTGTAAACATGACATGTTAAGTTGCCAAGACATACTAGTGGTGAGATGCAGCAAACAAATCCCACTAGAAATAAACACCTAGGTGCAGATGGGGTAGGCGGGTGGGAACAACAGATCTAAATGCAATGTAACCGCAAATTATCGCAGGATATAATAAACTCTCTTAAATCAGAGCAAACGAACAATATGTAAGAGACAAATGTAATACCTTTTCTCCGTGACAATTTCAAAGTGGGAAGCTAAAATGGTGTCATGCCTTTATATACGCAGGAATTGTCACGTGACTTAGCTCCCCGGATATACCGTAAAAACCAAATTTAGGAGTCGGGCCAATGCCCACATAAAAGTCATTTGATGTGAATCATAATGTCATATTTAAAAAATACAAATTTTTTGTCTAACATTTCTGTCAAATTTATTTACACATAGCAAGCATTACTAGAAACAGTTGACCATGTCATGTATATAAACTGAACATATTGTCGAAAAGTCAGAAAAACATACCTTATCTGTACTCCGGAATAGAGATGATTAAATATGTCGTTGTTCTCTAACGTCCCATGACCGTTGTCGTAAAAATACACGCCGACCTGACAGAACAAAGTACATCACCTCATTATGACAAATATGACCCCGCTCTAGACTCTCCGTGGAACCACTGCCCACTCAATCACAGCCTTATCTCACTCAGCTGTTTACGAAACAAGCTGACAACAGAATTTAAAGAAATACTCTGAGAAATTTAGTTTCTGCTTCAGTGAACAGGTCTGTGCCATTTTGCTGGGATGTATATTCTGTAACACCAAATGGGACATAAACCATCTTGGATACATGCGTGTATTCACAGTGATTAATGCACAATGCACTAAATTCTGGGAGCTACAAACATCAGAAGTTAATTCTGAGTACTTGTTAAATAGCTATAATTAGTAATTATGCTACTTACACATAGCACACCACGCATAAAAAGTAGTTTACCTGAAAAAGACATGAACTGATACATATATCAAATTAAGCTTCATTATTGCACGATTCAGACGTATGGATGGATCTTACATGCATGAAACGTGCCAGGAAGTGACACTGAGATCTGTGCCCGTACCTGCTTGCCGCTGTGTATCCGGTTGCGTCGCAGGATCGGCATACTTCCTGTCGTGATCCACACGCCGGCGAGTGTGTTTGAGTATACCTCGTTCTCTTCAATCAGGCCCTGACCCTTCTCGTGCTGCACAACACACAGTGGACACGGGTTAGTGAGAGTGGACAAGGATCAGTGAGAGTGGACACGGGTCAGTGAGTGTGGACACGAGTCAGCAAGAGTGGACACGGATCGGTGAGAGTGGACAAGGGTCAGTGAGTGGACATGGATTAGTGAGTGTGGACATGGTTCAGTGAGAGTGGACACGGGTCAGTGAGAATTGACATGGGTCAGTGAGAGTGGACACGGGTCAGTGAGCGTGGACACGGGTCAGTGAGAGTGGACACGGGTCACTAGTTAATCATAGATGTAGAACAAACATTATTGAAGTGTTGTCAACTATATGGAATTTGCTTTAAAAACATTTCACAGGGTAGACTATTTCTTTTTCCACATAGTTATCAACCGACAATAGTTTTGTTGAATTATCAATAAATATTCAGTTTGTTTTCAACTGAAACAAACCATTACAGTTGACATAAATTACAGCATCCATGTCACATTAAGCAAACTTATGATGGCCAAGAAGTGCATCGTTCTGAATTTCGCAACATGACATGCGATGATGCGATGCCAGCATGCATAGCATCGTTCATCACATATTGCATCTTCGCACCTCAGGTTGCGAAATTCTACAACAACACAACAATGAACCTTCTCGACCATCATATAAATGTCACATTTATAAAACCTGAAGCATGACGACCGTACCAACTGAGAAATGACGGCGTTGCGTACTTACCACGTAGATGCCTCCGTGCTGGCCGTGGTGTATCTTGTTGTACTTACCACCTGGATGCCTCCGTGCTGGCCGTGGTGTATCTTGTTGTATTTACCACGTAGATACCTCCGTGCTGGCCGTGGTGTATCTTGTTGTACTTACCACGTAGATGCCTCTGTGCTGGCCGTGGTGTATCTTGTTGTACTTACCACGTAGATGCCTCCGTGCTGGCCGTGGTGTATCTTGTTGTACTTACCACCTGGATGCCTCCGTGCTGGCCGTGGTGTATCTTGTTGTACTTACCACGTAGATGCCTCCGTGCTGGCCGTGGTGTATCTTGTTGTACTTACCACGTAGATGCCTCCGTGCTGGCCGTGGTGTATCTTGTTGTACTTACCACCTGGATGCCTCCGTGCTGGCCGTGGTGTATCTTGTTGTACTTACCACGTAGATGCCTCCGTGCTGGCCGTGGTGTATCTTGTTGTACTTACCACCTGGATGCCTCCGTGCTGGCCGTGGTGTATCTTGTTGTACTTACCACGTAGATACCTCCGTGCTGGCCGTGGTGTATCTTGTTGTACTTACCACGTAGATGCCTCCGTGCTGGCCGTGGTGTATCTTGTTGTACTTACCACGTAGATGCCTCCGTGCTGGCCGTGGTGTATCTTGTTGTACTTACCACGTAGATGCCTCCGTGCTGGCCATGGTGTATCTTGTTGTACTTACCACGTAGATGCCTCCGTGCTGGCCGTGGTGTATCTTGTTGTATTTACCACGTAGATGCCTCCGTGCTGGCCGTAGTGTATCTTGTTGTACTTACCACGTAGATGCCTCCGTGCTGGCCATGGTGTATCTTGTTGTACTTACCACGTAGATGCCTCCGTGCTGGCCGTGGTGTATCTTGTTGTACTTACCACGTAGATGTCTCCGTGCTGGCCGTGGTGTATCTTGTTGTACTTACCACGTAGATGCCTCCGTGCTGGCCGTGGTGTATCTTGTTGTACTTACCACGTAGATGCCTCCGTGCTGGCCGTGGTGTATCTTGTTGTACTTACCACCTGGATGCCTCCGTGCTGGCCGTGGTGTATCTTGTTGTACTTACCACGTAGATGCCTCCGTGCTGGCCGTGGTGTATCTTGTTGTACTTACCACGTAGATGCCTCCGTGCTGGCCGTGGTGTATCTTGTTGTACTTACCACGTAGATGCCTCCGTGCTGGCCGTGGTGTATCTTGTTGTACTTACCACGTAGATACCTCCGTGCTGGCCGTGGTGTATCTTGTTGTGTCGCACTATCGGGTTGCTGTTGGTGCGGATCTGTATTCCAGCAAGCGCGTTGCCATAGATATTGTTGTACTCGATGAGACCACGCCCCTCGCCGAAGATGTACACGCCACCCTGGTGACCATTGTAGATCTCGTTTTTCCTACGAACAGCGAACACCGTGAAGACGCACACCAGACACAAGAATTTAACCCTGCACCTCTGTGTTCAGGAATACAATTCAATCAGTAGTCACAATTGAAAAATATTGTGAACAAATCTTAATAAAACACAGAAATCAATTGATTTTGTCTTCCGATTTCACAAACAGTTTTCATTCACACCCTGGAGACGAAGCAGAGAAGTGAGTTCTATAAAAATGCATTATTTCATCTTCCGTGTAATCTATCACTTACAATTACGCTACCCTACAGAGTTATTAACAACACACACAACTTGCGTCTACCTAATTGTCGGGTCGCTGTTTGACGTCACCCACACGCCTGCATAGTTGTTTGAGTGGATCTTGTTCTCGATGAACTGGCCCCGTCCATTCTCGTGCACGTAGATGCCCCCCGTCTGGCCGTGGTGGATGTCACACTTGACGACCGTCGGGTTCGCGCCCGCCTTCACTTCAAAGCCTGCGATGCGGTTGTGGTGAATGTCGTTCCCCTCAAAGTAGCCCTGTCACAGAAATATTACAAAATAGAACAGCCACAACACGCAGGTGAAGAATGTAACTAACAATCACCGTGACTCCCACGGTTACCTATGTCACATGATTTAAACAGCCTCATCAGGCGGCGACTGTTTAGTGAGAAGTGGTTGCTAAGCATTGATCACAAAATGGGCTGGTGCTTCATTATGTTCATGATTTTTATTTGTTACGTTGAATGAATACAGACGGCAGCTTCATACACACTGTAAATGGATTTAATAATTTAAGAAAAATACAATAAATGTTATTAAGCAATGCCATCTGGTGGCGACTGTTTAGTAAGAATCGGTTGGTACTTGTTGGTCATAGAACGGAGTGGCTTTTCATTCATGTTTTTAACAGTTTGGGTGGGTAAATACACATTAACCATTTCAGCCCTCTATTGCGGACAGCCATACTGTGACCTTTGCAAAAGCGGGTTCAGGTATAAGCTTGGTTGCATTCAATGCAACTCTCGTTTGGTCGCTATGTGGCACCATTTGTTGTACATTGAACGCCTGGGGAATAATACAGGATTCTGTTTATGTCGAAGTTGTCATACTGTTCTATTGATAATTCCAAAGTTATTCTGTTTTTTCTGCTGACCATCGATTATGGCAGCAGTGGTTTGCATGTTTTGGAACATCTGATGGACAGTTTTAGTGACAACTCGGACTTAGATGATAGCATGTTTCGGAAGGCGAGGATGTGTGTTTTTGCCGACTTGTACCGATACTGAAAGTATCGATGAAGATTGCGATGATTCGACTGCTGAAATTAATGATACTTTCGAGGGGTTTTCTAACGATGACGTCGACGATGCTGGTGACACTGGACTATCGATAAATTTTGAATTATCCTTACTGTGGTAACCAGATTACAAAAAATGCACGACCTTATCTGCTGATCATTCTAGTTCAAGAATATATAAGGTGTTCCTATTTGAAAACTTACTATTTCTTGGAGAAAAAAGCAATCGAAGTGAAATAGGTAATATTTCTAATAACTACCAGGAAATGATGTCTGCAGTAGTTACGCGGTGATATGGTTGCAGTCCTGAAATGGTTAATTGCTTCATAGCTTCTAAACAAGATTCAATAATGGCAACATATAAACTGAGTGGCCTAGCAACTGTGTTTTGCCAGACAGCATTCTTTCTATTTATGTTCTTTGACTCACAAAAAAAGAAAACTGCACAATACTAACAATAGAACCAACAACATGACATTATTGTGTGATCTAGCTAACTGTCTATACACAGCTATGTTGACATGATCAGAACCACTTGCTCACCATTCCGTTGTCGAATGTGAATATTCCGACGTCGCGGCCTCGGTGTATGTGATTGCGCCGCATGATTGGGTTCGCGTGGTTCTTCACCCAGATGCCTGCGAGTGCATTCCGACTGATCTCGTTGTCCTCGTAGATACCCTGGAGGGAAGACAACGTGTCAGTATTAACTCTCCACACACCAACCGACCCAAAACCATCCAATCTGTCGTGATGCCCACCCCAACCACCCGTAACCATTATCATGCCCCTAACCGCCCGATAGATAAGTTGCACACGGTTCCATCTACAGGATAATTGCATGCTATATATAATTTTTAATCTTAACTTTAAGGGTAGCCACAGATCCTAGAACTTAATTTGTACCATTTAGCGATTTCATAATATTCCAATATTTAAATCGTATGCATTCCCAACAATTTTTTCTCTCTCAAGATTCTGATTACAAATACCTACATTCAGATGATGTATATCTGTCCGTACTGCTTAACGCATGACATTATTTGCTAACACTTAACGTAAATATTTTTTTGCCAGGGCGGCATACCTCCATACCTCACTGTTGCCATGGCAATGATTACGCAAATTAGTCATTTGTTCACATGTCCAACAACCTTTACCCAACTAATACCATCTTCAAATTTTATGAAGGTATGTTGAGTTTTCACCAAGATTTGGCTTGTAGTTACTTTAGGACCAGTGGCTACCTAAGAAATGTCCCCAGATATTTAAATGGACGTATACACTGTGTTGAGCGTACGCAGTGGACGACAGTGACCACTCACCTGTGCGTAGTCGGTGACGTACAGACCTACATTCTCACAGTCGCTGATGTCACAGCGCCGAATGTGAGGCTCCGCACCCGCTCCGGACACACACACGGCCGCTCCGACTGAAACACAAACACGCTCAATGCATTCTTCTTCCGTTATACGACCAACATCATTTTGTTGATGATTCTGTCGTAGTTTTTTGAGAAAGAGACCTCCACTCAGTGAGTTCATGACACGTTTTTTCCATTTCCTGCAGTGTATCTTTAACTTCCCCTGTCATAGACACCCGATAGACGGGACCAACGGCTTATAGCGTCTCTTCAGAAAGACAACGTAGGGTGAACAAAACTGCCCAAGTTTCGACACAGTGGTTGAACCAGTACTGAACCACCGCTTGGTGGCACCAGGATTCAAACACCAGTCCCTCCGAACGACAGTCCAGTACTTTAACTGCTCGACCACTGCGCTCTCCAATTATCAAAAGACTAGCTCATTTACTCGGTGTTGCTCGGGAGAAAAGGCTGACATGTGTATGTGATCCTGAGATCCCCACTGCCCCGGATAAAAAATAAAAGGCTGACATGTGTATGTGATCCTGAGATCCCCACTGCCCCGGATAAAAAATAAAAGGCTGACATGTGTATGTGATCCCTGAGATCCCCATGCCCCGGGTAAAAAATAAAAGGCTGACATGTGTATGTGATCCCTGAGATCCCCACTGCCCCGGATAAAAAATAAAAGGCTGACATGTGTATGTGATCCCTGAGATCCCCATGCCCCAGATAAAAAATAAAAGGCTGACATGTGTATGTGATCCCTGAGATCCCCATGCCCCGGGTAAAAAATAAAAGGCTGACATGTGTATGTGATCCCTGAGATCCCCATGCCCCAGATAAAAAATAAAAGGCTGACATGTGTATGTGATCCCTGAGATCCCCACTGCCCCGGATAAAAAAAAAAAAGTAAACCTACGAGCCACCCCAATGGGCGCGTTAGATCGCACACAAAATTTCAGCCCCACACATGCAAAACTTAACCTGGAGACAAGTGCCATTTTAAAATTGTGACCCCCAAAATCGCAACCTCCGGATGAATTCCAGAAAAAATCTAAATTGACGAACCATTCCAGTGGGTCTGCTAGATCACATACAAAATGTCAGCCCCATAAATGGAGACATAGGTCCACAAACAAACAGACAGACGGAGAGAAAACCGTACTGTTTTATAATATAGATACGTCCTATGGGATCAATTACATTTTGAAACTGTTACATTACCAGGGGTGACTGAATTACTTTAATTTTATACTTGAGTAGAAGTAAAAGTAATTCAGCTCAGAACTACTTGAGTAGAAGTAAAAGTAACATCTAAAAATCCTACTTGAGTAAAACTACTTTCCAAAAGTACTTGAAGTAAAAGTAGAAGTAAAAGTAGAACGGTAAGATGTTTTGTCAGGCAAGTAACCAACAATAATTATTGCACCGGCGAACAAAAAAATTAAGACGGAGTGAAAATAAGTACTATTTAACTCCAACATATATGAATTATGTATATGAATAATGTTCTATAGAAACTATATTTTGTTTTCGCAAATTCGACAGCGGGGCACAGAAATGTGTTCCGGTATCTGCCACCATGGGCGCTAGCTACGACGATGGCCACGGTCGCTGCACCAACTGACCAAGTCCAAGTACGTCGTTGAAGCCCAGGTCGAAGCCAGTCATTGACATTGTGCAAGCCGCGCTATCTATAATTACGCAGTTCATGAAGCTTATTGATATGCCAGCCAACGTCAGTGTGTATTATGTTTAAATGCCATACGTACACTGTTGAATGTTGAACTGAATAAAATTCATATATGTTGTAGAGTTTTAAAATAGATTACGGATTAACAGTCCACAGTGAACTGAACGATAATATGGTACCGATGACGTAATGAAACCTCAGCAGCTGAACACGGAAATGAGTTGACAAATGTAGTCCTATAGTTGACTAAAGATTGAAAATCTATTATAAATACTTAACTTCGTCTTTCAATCAATGCCAAAACACCAATTTAGAACGCACATTTACCGTGCCAAATAATACTGCGATCGATTCGCCGTTTCGTATGCGGTTGACGAATTCATATTTTGGCGCACCAAGCAAATTTGCGTTTATCGCAGCAAAAAGATAATATTTGCGCAATGTTAGCATACTGATCTTCCCTACTGCGCTGCATTAAACATATAAATCTCATTATTATGCAGGCGTAGCCTATGTGTGAATTTCAATTGCACTTTACAAGTCGCCGAAGCCAGGCGAACCTATTTGCAGAAGCCATGACTGGCAGAAGGGAAACGATTCAATTGATATCGGCACAAAACAAATAATGCCTCGCACCACATTTACTGTTCCTAATAACTTGACCATAGTAACACAAGTCAAGTGACAGTTATTACCGCGTTAACATTGTTTACCAACGCTCTAATTTATTGTAATTAAATATGTTTAACGAAACGTTGTCGACGGGTGGAATGCCAACAGGTCAACGTAGTAGTAAATGAAAGTAACGAAGTAAAAAGTAGCGTTACCTTAGATAAAACTACTTCGTTACAAATAGAAGTAGTTAATATAAATAGTAGTTCGTTACTCTCCGTTACTTGAAAAAACTACTCAAGTAGAGTAACAAAGTAGTTTTATTTTGTTACATGACACCCCTGTACATTACCATTGTACAGACGTATTAGATTGCTCGTCACATATTACATATCGTACTACACATTTTTCTAGAAATATCTCGCTAAGTTAATATACAGCTAGCTAGACATTTTATTGCACTCATCTTCTTTCCAAGGAGACTGGCATGAGGTCGGCATCGTTACAACTTACTAGTCAGTGTTGCTGGTTTTAAACAGGCAGTTAAGCAGACAGGTAGAGAAGCAGGCAGAATACTATTCTATATTAAATTAGAGTTCTGCAATAATTGTGAATCCCTTTAAAACATAAAATCATGCATGTATTATAATGCTATTGTGGAAATAAAAATGTACTATTATTATTACACTACAGGCAACTCACCGACGGAGGAACTGCGGATGACGCAGTGGTCGATCGTCGGCGAGCAGTTCTCTGTCACCTCAAGTGCGTAGTGCTTGTGGTGAGGCACGGTGGACGCGATGTCCGGCGAGAACTTGAGTGTCACGTAGCCGAGGTATGCATCGCGCGCTCCCTCGCCAAACATGATCGTCGACTCGCTCTGTCGCTCCAGGATCACGTGGTCGGCGATGTTACCAGGCGCTGTGTGACGACAGAACTCAGGTTTTTATATTAATTTTACACCATGTTTACTTATTTATTATCGTTATATTTTTAATGATTATCCTTATATAACTTATTTTTAATTTGATACATCATTTATTTTAATTAATTTATTATCATTATTTTTCGTAACTTACCAATCTTGTGCATATATATTTACTTATGTATTTTAAGCGATCCAAATGGATATTTGTGCCACTATATAAGTGTTCTTCCTCTTATTATTATTATGTTGTTTAATATTTGAAATTTTTGTCCTTGAAAAGTAACCAAAGCATTCAGATCATAAACAACACTATTGGCCATACTACTGATGGAAGCTGGTATAACCACAAAGCTGTTCATCACGGTCACGATGTTCCTATATTCAAGAAAATTAAGCAAAACATAACTTCAAATATTGCCACATTGGCTGATTCTGACAACCAACCATTCAGAGATTGCGAAATGACGGGGTGAACAGCCGGGGGTCGGTGAAAATAGCAGAGAATCATGACAGGCAGAGACGACTCACCAAGCGGATAAAGGCAAAACTAATAAATCGCTTGCCTAAATTATTTGGCATATGTAGGCGAGAGATTTATTACTCGCCTAGCTTCTTCAAACATGAAGCACTGCACTGTAAAGTAGCAAGGAGGAAGAATGAGTCGACTGACCTGCCCCGATCATTGTGACGTTGCTGTCGATGACGAGGAACTCCCTCTGGTAGACGCCGCTGTGGATGAGAATCGTGGCGTTCTCCAGCTCTTCTTCTGCATAGTTGTACGCCGAGTCAATCGTGTCAAAGAACTGCAAAAAAGTGCAAGGTCACATGTTAAAATGACAACAATATTAAGGCAAACAGTTCAATTTTGTATGTCATTTTGAGCAAATATTGGCAAATTATTAAAGAATGACATTTTTTATTGAACATAATTATAATTCTTGCAAATCCATGTTCTCTGTACATTCTATTGTGCAATGGTCAGAGCATTTTTTTGTTGTGTTAAAATTTTTGTAACATACCAACAAATTCCTTTTTTGTCAATAAATATGGCTATATCTTTCAAACTATTCATGATTTAAAAAAAATGTGTCTGGCCATTGCATACAGTAGAGTATGATGAATGCAACACTGAAAACATTATTTATATAGCATATATGTGGGGTGGTCACATGTTCGGGTGACCTTGTGGCGGAATGGCCCCACCTCTCTCTAGGATGTGGTAATAGTTAGTAGTTTTAATCGTCTAAATGTCTGGGAGGCGTCTTTTTAATAGTTCTGGTGTATTACCATAATTTAAGTATGGTATTCTATAATGTGGGCCTTGTTTTTAGAATGTATAGATAAAATAAATGGGGCAATGTTTAAGACCTCAAATGGCCCACATTTGATTGTATTGTGTTTTAGCTAACAACTCATCCAATTATCGGGTGAATATTAAATAAATGTCAGAAGGTTATTCTGGCCACATTTCTTCCATATCTGGTGTTGTCTTGTTGCATTGCGTAAAGGGATTTATGCGATTACATTGCATAACAAGTTTTACGCGAGGCAACCAAGGCAACACTAAAGTCCTAGAGCCAGCCTGCAGGCTAGGTAAACAAGCTGACACTGTACCTTGACCAGGTCAGAGTCCAATAGCCTGAAGGCGTGCCGGCCTTCCCGCGCTTTAGCGTAGTGATACAGTAAAACCTAGTCCGACCATTCAGGACATAAAAGGCCACTGCACCTCCAGCAGCGGCCACATTTGAAATTCCTCGTGTTCAGTTGTTTATCGAATATCGTATCAGTTTTGACTCCACCTCCCTCCCCTCCTGCCATAAGACTAGTTATAAGTATGTATGGGATTTTCACAACACGCACATGTGTTAATTTTAGCTTTGCTGACGCTTTTCCCTGTTTCTAAATGGTACACGAGGTTTTGCCTTAAAGCTTTTTCCTCCTTCAAGTGTACGCAGGGTTTTTAGGGCGGTAATTAAAATAGGATTAATAAACGGTGTGGCGGAAGGCGGAATGGCCCCACCTCTCTCTAGGATGTGGTAATAGTTAGTAGTTTTAATCGTCTAAATGTCTGGGAGGCGTCTTTTTAATAGTTCTGGTGTATTACCATAATTTAAGTATGGTATTCTATAATGTGGGCCTTGTTTTTAGAATGTATAGATAAAATAAATGGGGCAATGTTTAAGACCTCAAATGGCCCACATTTGATTGTATTGTGTTTTAGCTAACAACTCATCCAATTATCGGGTGAATATTAAATAAATGTCAGAAGGTTATTCTGGCCACATTTCTTCCATATCTGGTGTTGTCTTGTTGCATTGCGTAAATGCATTTATATAATTTGCAGTCAAAGATTGCATAATGGATTTGATTACATGATATCAACATGCTCGATCCATGACTAAAACTCACTTAGAGGTATGTAATTGTCATAGAAGTGAACTTGATTGATAGTATGCATACAAAGGTATAAGCTGGCAAAAAACCATTTAAAGTATTTTTTGTCAAAAAACACCATTTCACCTAGGGTGTCTGGTCTTAACGGTCACATATAAAATAAATGCAAACATTCATCAAAGTCCTGCAATTCCCGTGAACAAGTTAGCTAATAATGTAGGATTAAATAGTTAGCAGATAACGTTTCTGAAAAATATGGTAGTATATGAGAACGTTTGGCGAAACGTACCAGTATAGTGCGGCCTCTGTAGCGTTCGTAGTGACTTTCGTACTCTTCGTGGTAACCAGGTCGTACGTGAAGGGCATTGTACTGCAAGGAAACAAGACAGTATCACGTGTAATGAGAGATACTATAAAGATGACATTAGTCATAAATGTGGGAACTAGATCAAGAATACGTTGTCTGTACGGCAGTAGCACCGCCGTACAGAAAACACAAGCAAAATATCAGCCAATATATATACTGCTCAATTAATAACCAACAGCAACAACAGATAGTAGAATCACATAATTATGCTTCTGATTGCTTCATGCACCCTAACATTAGATATCCTATCACAACCTGAAAGAAACGGACCTTTTCACAACCGACCATGCATCACAATACTTATGTGCAACACTTTTGCTCAATCAATGGACCGCTGGTTCATAGTGTACTTGCTACATTGGAAACTTTGCTACTTTGTAAACACCCTGCAAAAACAGTCTGTGCATGCCAGTAAGAGACAGGCTGAGAGAGACCATATGCCACGTAACGAGGCCTCACCATCATTCGGAAGCTCTCCTTCCACGGGTTATCATGTGACGAGTTCTGTGGTTCGACGAAGTTGTACACCTTTGGAGACGGATTTACAATCGGCAAGTCGTACTCATACACACTCTGATATAAGTCCTTCCTGTAACCGATCACACCTACCATTTACTACAATTTACCTTTTCAAACAAAAACTTTTTGTGGACTATAAAGCAAAACAAAGTATATAAAATATACAATCACGGTCAGTGTAATATCATTATAAAATTCCATGTTTATCACTTTAAGTAGTCCTGTAGAAATTTTGTTACAACTAAAAATGTAATCTACTAAAACACATTTTACCTTTCCTTACATCCATGGTTAGACCAGCAGTACTAGCTAAGCTGGATATAAAACATATTAATATAGAAATATCAAAATATGCTAAAAAGTTGACAAAGACGCAATGTCTCAAAGACCAGTGTTTCTACTGGGTAAAATGATGGGTGATGTGGTAGGGGTGGGGTACGCGAGCGCTGCAGTTGCAACGCGTTGCTGGGGGAGTCCAGGGGCATGCTCCCCGGAGATTTTTTTAAACTAGCTTTAAAATGGTGCATTTTTAGGTATGTTTTAACCTTTACTCATGAATATAAGGGAGTCCAAGGGCATGCTCCCCGGAGATTTTTTAAACTAGCTTTAAAATGGTGCATTTTTAGGTATGTTTTAACCTTTACTCAAGAATATAGAGGGGAAGATATAAAACAACAAGATAACATGTAAACATGTTCATTACACAACTTATAAATGTAGTAATCATGATTGATTGGAAAAATAATGATTGCTTCATTGTGTTGAGGTGTGGTTTCCACTTGACCACTGGTACTTGGTTGTGGTGATGTTTTTCTTGCCCTAACCCTAGGCCTTGTTACCACGCTGACAGAGTCAGTGACAGTGGTATCATTTGAAGACTCTTCCTCCGATCATCACCTTTAAATGATTATCATATCATAACATTATGATGTTAAATACCTTGGCTTCTGTTTGAAAGATTATACTTTAATTGTTGCTAGCATGTTATGCAATTAATAAGCAGTAATTTCTGGAATGCCACAAAAGTATGTTTCTATAATCGCAAGAAAGTTTCTCAAATTATGTTCTTTTTATACAACAGTATAACTATAAGTTGTTTAGTATATCCATATTATGTACAAACATCATTGCCTACACCAAGGTATTGATAGTCTGTTAGTATACACGGGTTTACGCAATAGGGATGTTTTACGAGATATGAACTTTGGTGATTTATATTCGTAAGTACTTCATTCAAATAAATTTTCCAAAAAGTTTGCACAACTTTGTTGGAATATGTATTAATAATTAAGCACAAATATATCTTACGAATCACATTCCTTATTTTGCAAAAAACGGCATAGACCATTAGTTGAATAAACTAGTGGGCACTTGGGTCAAATTCGGACCCACCTCCATTTCACCGTTATAACTCGTGTTTTGCCTAATGTTTATACCTCAGTCAGTTAGTTCCATCATTCAACATTATCCTAGGTGTTTAAGAATATTGCATCTTAGCACCCTTTTGAGGCATGAACAGCACCACAGTTAGTATCAACATACGCTGCTATATCACTCATTCTACGCACGCAATACGGCAACGCACGACTGCTGTAGCACAGACTAGTGCAAACCAATTCGTTATTTGTGCTTCAAAAGGGTCCGGATTCGATACAAGTGCCGGCTAGTGAATAGGATGCACGGTTTTTATTTGTGCTTCAAAAGCGTTTGGATTCAACACAAGTGCCAACTAGTAGTAGTAGTAGTGATGCAATGTCATTAGCCTGCATGGCTTTTACTCCCACCATCGTCTAAACCAGAAATTCAACATCAGCTACACCAGCATTCTGATTTATTGTGGCGGATTTGTGGGTACATACTATAATAGTAAAATTGAGCGTAAAGGGTATCTTTGTTCAGCTACCGTTTTCTTTGTTTTTTCTCCGAGTTCCACATGTCTCTCAAATGCAGTTACCGTTTGGGTGCCATGTTACATGAATGTCAAGGTGTCACCATTGGAGACACTGGGGATCCCGCGGGAATATTCCATGATTGGACAACTGAGAAGTGATGTCATTCACATTGTCTAATGGAGTTAATTCCAAGAGGTAAATCCTAATCGGCTCTGAGCGATGCTAAGATGACTAAACGATGTTTCTACAAATATGTGATATTGCAGAAATATAACTGACTTCAAACGTGGTGTCATTTCAGGCTGCTTGCTGATGCTGAATATATCGTGAAATAACAAAAAAATGGGCACACAAAAAAGCTACGAGGCGGCAATTTCGGCTTATTTTTGGCGAGGCGGCCCACCCCGCTCGTCATATAACAGGGGAAACATTGAAGACAATCTGTCTTTGAAAACAACTGACTCAGTATAACACTGAACGGTTTAAATGCACTTTATGAAACAAAACTGCACTATATGTAAGTAAAGGAAAACGCAATGCTTTGGGCACAGACACAGTAACACTTGTACAGTGCAGTTTCCAGTTTTTAGGACTGCTCAAAGAGCTAGATACACTTTACACTTTGGCAGTCCTGTTCAATCAAACACCATCTTGACTTCTCTGAGAAGCATCCAGCCAAGCTGCAATTAATGGGCAAATACTATTTATACACAAATACACACCTGGTCACAGCAAGATGAAGGGGGTTATCCAGAGACCAGCCTGCCTGTCTTCCAGACTGGCAGATGACTGGCCAAGACAATTACAAATGATAAGACAGATGGAATTTAGAGGGGGCCAGTTGGCCACTAGATTAACTAATAGTTCCAAGTCTAGGGCCCATATTAAGCAATAGCATTAATTAATGGTCAATTGTTATTAATTAAATAAATGGCTCAAAATGACATTGATTTGTCACTGAACAAACTAAGCTGGCCAACATTGGTCATGATTTATGTGAATGGCTTCCATGCAAGCTATTCGTGCACTAAAAGTAAAAGGCATAATTCTGATTAATTCAAGACTAGCAAAACTTTGGCTAAGGTCCTGGCAAGATGTCGATGGAAGTATTCCGACTCACCACAGCTCCATGTCGTTGGCGACCTGGCTGAAGCGCTTGCACACCTGCATCACGTTGACGAGGTCAAACTCGAGCACGTACATGAATATCTTCAGCAGCACCTCGTCGGGTAGTTCGTGCTGTAGGTAGTGCGCGCCGGGGAACGTGCGCGCGCGCGTTGTGCACAGCGACCGACACCGTCGGCTCCGTTTTGCGCCACATATTGCGTCTATGTCGCAGCCACCCTCCGGAGCGACACTGGCCGCCGTCGACACAGACGACGATGACAGTGACTTGCGACGCAGGTCATAGTGGTGACTCGTCTGCGTCGCGCCGCCTTCAATGCACACTTTCCTGGGATGGACCGCTGCAAGAAGGACGGCAGTCACATGACAGGAAGTGAGCATGTGAACACAAGCAGGAAACACCACTTGTGATGTTCTGTGGTATTTGTAATCATGAATATGAAGCCTGTTAGTGATCATTTTATTTAATTTTAATAACTTTATTAAACATATTTAATGGTAGCAAGGCTAGCATTTACTATTAATGTTCATTTTGAATTATTCTGGAATTTAATTGCATCAAATAAATGAGTTCTAGTTCAAAATAATCATAATATTTATTATCTTGGTATACTAAAAGTCCACATCTGTTTTACACATCATTATAATTTTTGCTTTCTTATTGAACACATAACTGTGATAATTATGCAACAATGTAAATATTCTGTGTTATTTTCCATTACACACCTGATTATTTTTAGGGAAACTTCAAAGCACGGCCAGTAGTTTCAGTAAACTACAAGTTCTGAAACAACAGCTAACTTCCCACTTGTTCCCAGTAGAACTGGTGTTGTTTGAATAAGAATTACACAAAGCTTTCCTCCCAGGTCACACTTGAATCACAGTTTACTCATGGGAGCTGATTCAACATGTTTCACCCACAGGGATTCTCTGAGGCAGAGTCAACAAAGAAAACACCTCAGATACTGTGTTTATGGTGTGTGGCTTCTCCTGTAAAGCATCATCATTTGAGAGTACTCTGAGTACTGGCCTTTACTGGGTAGCTCATCTGAAAGTTCACAACAAAGGTAGTACTAGATAAGTAGGTCCAGCTAGCCTGCAGTTTGGTCTGTCATTTACAATTACACATGCTTTGTGATTTGTTAAATGCAATTTACCAGACAGATCACTGCCCAACTGTTAATCGCCCAGTTGAACATGATATGATGTTCACCTATGGAGTGATCAATAGTCTTTTTAAGTTGTTGGTGAGTGCCTGATAAAGAAACTTACCATTTGTTGGGACAACCTTCAATGTGTCTTCTGGTTATGACAAAAGTCAATATTAAAAAATATATATAATTAATTAGTCAACTGTTGTTGACCTATTAATAAGGCTATGACCCAATGACATGCATAACTTTTTTGATGGCCATGATTATACAGTATATCTTAAAAAAGGCACAGAGCTACAACTATTCTTTAATTAAAATAGCTGACCTATTTAAATGCATACTGACAACAATAACACTTAACAGATGGTGAGAGCATCAAAATGCATTTTAAATATAAATATATAGATGAATGCATTAGGTGACTGAGGTGACTATGTAATGAAATGAACAGTGTTTAAATAAACTAACAATTTTGTCTCAGACATTGGTTGGTATAATAAACAATTAATTGTAGATCTATGCAATAATTAATCATGCATATTAAACTAGAAAAGTAAACCTGTCTCAACTGATCCAATACACCCTTCACGTTGTTTCTTTCTGCTAAGAAGACACTGTGTGTCTTCTTCAATTTTTGTGATTGCATTGGCATGAACAATGTCAACAAGGTTGAGCATTTAATAGTTTTGTAATGTAGTTTCTATTCTTTTTCAGTTTAATGGAAAATACAACAATGAGAAACCGAGGAACATAATCGAGACCAGCCTCATCCATGGCTGCCGCTTCTTCGTTGAATATCAGCCCACACGTTCCCTCCGATTAAATTCTGCTGGTCTGGTGACAGTACCAACCACACGCCTCAAGTCTTTTGGAGACAGTGTGTTCTCCAAAGCGGCCCCTGTACTTTGGAATACTCTGCCACAGTCAGTCAGACAGTGAAACTATTGCGTCGTTTAAGACGGTGCTGAAGACACACCTTTTTAAAATTGCTTTCACTACCTAAATGAGTGACATATAATTATGAACTTTTTTGTAAAGCGCTTTGAACAACACTAAGGACTGGATGCAGTGCTATATAAGACTTTATTATTAATATTATTATCCCTGACAGACTGGGAAACATGAGAGAACAACATTCAGTGAATTATTCACCAAAGTTTCTCAAAATTCTTAATGGCCTGCTGTTTCAGCTGCTGGGGACTTTTCCAAAAAGGCTTGAACCTCTGCCATGGCACTACCTGAATTATCAGTAACAGCAAATAGTGAAAATTTTCTTTTTTTATAAAAATTCCATACACAAATCATATAAATGTCGCTTCAAAATATATCCTTGTGGGTAAGATCCTGCAAGTATACCCAATTTTAGCATCTAAATTATAATTGCCTACTGGCTGCCACTGATCATAAAATGTCAATATATGCATAATATTATTAATGTAGTGATAAATCAGTGAGTGATTGTACCTATTCATGTACTCATTTCGACTAATCTATGAAAATCCAAATGATGGCCGTTTGAATTTACTGTTACAACAGTCTGAAACGCATGAAATTAAAAAACATCCCGAAGCAAGTGGTCCCGAATTAGTACCCCAATTGTTTAATGTCAATGGCCGTAGACAGGCGTAGCCGTTGTTGACTTGTCCAGATTGGTGTCATGTTATAGTCAACAAACGCTCAATATTCACGTTTTGTGCATGGTAAAATGGTTAACCATCGTAACCAATTCCGAAACATTGGTTATTTCGTAAATTCTAAGTGCTTTGTGTAGAGCGTAGATTACTGCTCGGTCATAAATGATTGATAGACGGCTACGTCAAGTGGAGAAAAGGACTGATTTAACAAGACAGCACAGTGACACGGTCCGGGTCGAGAGACATTTCTTACCCGTTGTACCCGGCAGCGGGGAACAAGATCGTTTCCTCGTTCGCCTACGAGAACGTCTGACCGCTAATCTTGTCGATCGGACTCCCGTTGTAGACATTTTCGTTCGATTTACGCCCGAATCGTACAATGTATATCTTGGAAAACAACGAAACCCTCAATAAGCAGCCATATTGAAATATATTGATATTCCATTTGTGGAAATGTTCCGGTAGTTCATCCAATCAGAAGTCTTGCTGGTTGCACGTGATCCAACGGCCCCAATAAATAGAGAACGGCTGCTTCGTTGTGTACTTGACAATACACGTTCGCGGGTTGCGAGAAATTCTTGTGAAATGTAGCGTGTTAACTCCCGGCATTTTTCGTTTACGAAATGCAGAGATCGTACGGTTTTGTTATCGGTCCAGGACCGTATAAACCAGCTCGGAAATTAACAGGAGAGGACAGAAGTGTTATAATTTCGGTAAGCGGTGAATATACTGCCCACCGCTGGCGCCACTAACAACGCATTAGTCCCCATTACGAAGGCGAAACGATAAATAAAGCCACATCCCAGCTGACGTGGTGGCCAAAGTGAGACATTCCAGTGACTCAGATTAAACGCCTTTGTTCTTGCTCGGTCGTGTACAAACTGATATATTACTTTGCGCTTACAGCATATATTAATTGTTATTCTATCCCGATTTAATTAACCAGTACCGCAGTTGGCAGGGAGGTTTATCTTGATTTTGACTTGCATCTTCAGGCTTCATACTGTATGTTGTTCTCCTCCTTATTCCCTGCTGTACAACGGTGAGGATCAAGTACAATATTGCCGAATCACTCACTGTGTTTTTCTTTTCAAAGTTTTCTATCCATATAGCTACGTCTCTCCATCTTGTATCTTCCCCCGAACTTCCAACCTGTATGTTTAGCAGTATTGCCTGGCTCTACATCCTAACTAAAAGTAGTATAAGTCTTCTCAAAAAGTAAACCAAGTAAAAGATAGTCAAACATCAAAATAACATCAATCATTCTGAACAATAACTGCTGATTACAAATACAAAGGGCCGGATACAGTGTCCTCAGCAGCTTACATTTTTTTACATCTATAAATTGTACTGAATGACTTCTTTTTCACACAGTGCCCTGGCAGACTTTATAGAGGAATCTGGTCCATGTAGTGTCTGTACTTTTGCAATGTTCTGCTTTAGTTGCCTTTAATTTTCTGCTCCTTAACAGCAGCTACCTCTCCTCTTTCTCCACCTTTCTTGTGGTCGTTTCTGCAGCTTTGATATTTCTCTGCCTCTGCTCGCATACACAGGCTTGACAGGGTCTCCTTTCCTCATTCTCATTATGCTTATTCCATTCCTACAACACATGCTTTTTGTAATTCTTGGTTGCTCTCTGCTATTACAGCCAGATTGGCTGAATACATCATGTTCCCGAGAACATCTTTCATGCTGATCTTTTTAATTAAAAAAACTGCAAATACTATACATTAATTACAATTTGACACAGGATATTCCTAATGACAAATCACATTGAATTATTCGCCAGTCTCAAAATTCTTGATGGCCTGCTGATTCAGCTGCTGGAGACTTCTCCAAAAAGTATTGGCAGAACTTTAATTATCAGTAACAGCAAATAGTAAAAATTAACTTTTGATAACAATTCCATACATAAATCATATAAATGTTGCTTCAAAATATATATCCTTGTGGGTAAGATCCTGCAAGCATTCCCAATTTTAGCATCTAAATTATAATTTACTTGTGTCCACGTTTTAAGTCGATATAACTTGGAGCACTGATTAGTAGATGGCACTCTCTCTGGGCAGATCTTGGTGACAAAGAGAGATAATCTATTTATTACAATTTGACTCCATGAAATTTCTTATTTGTGTACTATATTTTACAAGTTTTGCATGACGTTAGAAGTGATACACTTTGTTGATCTGTTGTAGACTTTCCATGACTCTGACCTTGGTCACAAAAACTATCTAAATAGGGAAGATTTAAAGACTGCCACAGTTGCGTTGTTGGGATACAAACCGTCCAAGGTAAATGTAACTTTTGTCTTTTAATTTGTGTTGCAACTTCAAATTATTTAAATTTGTTGATATTCAAGTCAATATTTACCAATATTTAAACATTAATTTTTTAAATAAAAACCTAGATGGCAAATGGCTTTAATATCGAACATCCGTTTTAGTTATATATGATTTAAATAACATTTAATGCATCCTTCTGATATATAAATTTGTCAATTTATTTTTTAAACATATTCACCCTGCTAACATTTACATAATCAGTAGATAATTTATTCCAATCTTTTGTAGTTCTCTGTGAGAATGAATATTTCCTGATATCTCGTTTTCAAGTAGCACTTGTTCCAAGCTTGTTATGGGAAAAATTGAGCAATTTGAAATTATAGCTTGTGGAACCAAATACAAATTGTTTTGTATAGTTTTATATAATTTGTAACATCAGTCACAGTGGAAATGCCCGGCATCATTACACTAGTACATAACATGTTTTACACATTTCTGTTTGTAGTATGAGGTGGATGAAATGTTCAAGAGTTGTGGACTTACCGAGAAGGCACCAGGGCAAGGTATGTGTAACATTCAATGCAGAAGATACCTAATAATTGGATTTTTCCATTGCCCAGAAGCCACTTTATAATCTGATGGCTGTTGTCCTGTGTAAACACTGTCACCTTAACAATTGTGACTTAAAGTAAAATTATGTCTCTTTTTAAAATGCTATTCCAGAAGCAGGATTTAACAAGATTTCCAACCAGAGGAAAAATCCCAGAATGCAAGTGGACAAGGCAGCCATTATTTATTGAAAGTCCAACTGGAATTTTTGCCCATTCTGTTTTTAAACCGTTTGGCTACACCAATATTTACATGATCAGCAGATGATGTGTATAGGTGATGCTTGTGAAGGCGTTTTATGATCATTACCATTTCTCCCACGTATGTAGATAAGCCGATGTGTTCTTTGTATACATCTATTTTTATTGATAAATGCGTGCATATAAAAATTGGCCCTGTTTCAGGAATAACGCTGGAGAAGTTTATTGAAGTGATGTCATCAAAGATGGCTGTTATTGATGAAGATGACGAAATTAGACAAACATTTCTCATATTTGATTCACAATGTATGTACACCATATCAAGGTTCTTTGACAACTTGAAGTCACAGAGTTTGATTGTTTTTATCATAAAATCATGTTATATAGTATAAACTGATAAATTATGTTCCCTTGGTCACTAGATCAAATCTAAAAAAGTGGCATATATTATACATTGTCATTTGTCTTGGTTTCCTACGCAGTCTTGTGGTGCAAAAGTTGATGTTTTGCATGATGTGCTGAGAAGGACCATCGCTGTACAGTTCTGAATTTTGCTGTGCGATGATGCGATATGTTATGTGATGGGTGATGCTATGCACCAGGGACCGGTTTCATGAAGCGTACTTAAAGTTACACAATTACTTAGCGTCACGTGTTTGCGTAAACTCCTATGCTCACTTATATTTTAAAAATCATGTAATTTACTAAGACAATCATCTTAGCGTTAATAACGTTCTTAGCTGCTTCATGAAACCGGCCCCAAGCCTTTATCCAGGATCAAATTTTTACCAATCCAAAAATGTCCTGGTAGATATGTGCGTCTATGTGACGTGTGCTTATTTGCAATGCTATGAACCCATAGGCAAATATATGGGCAAAAAGGGCCATCGCACGTAGCATCGCATCGCATATTGTGTCATGCATAGCATTACACATAGCATTGTCCATCGCATCGACCATCGTTCGTCCATAATATTGCCCGTCGCATCTCATATATATATATATATCGCGCATTGTCCATCGCATCGACCATCGATCGTCCATAATATTGCCCGTCGCATCACATATATATATATATCGCGCATTGCCCATCGCATAGCATATATATATATATATCATCGTGCATCATCCATTGCATCATTGTGCATCGCACTGTGAAAGACAGAACTATGTAGCGATGGCCCTTCCTGGCCACCATTGTTCTGCACCTACTGCATGCAGTCTGCTGGCAGCAACACTCAAATACAAACTGCAATAACTTGAAAAGTATTCGAAATTGCTGCGTACATCTAGCGGCATATTTGTAGGAGTCATTATTGTCTAGATGATAACATGGAAAACAAGTACAAGTTTGCAACGTCCGGTACACCCGTTTGACATTTTGAACCTCCCCAAGATCCTACCAGGCTCCACAAATAAAATTTGAAAAGTAAAAATCTACCAACCAACCTAATGACTCCGTTAGCATATCTACAAAAGTTCTTGCAAAACAATAATTTTATTAGATGTACAAACATATGTATAATATATACAGACAGGCGTACTAAGGGAGACCCATACTCTGTTTTATAATATCAATGATCTTATACAAAATGTTGTTTATTCAAACACATCATGGCAGTGAAAATGAAAGAATAGATATTATAATCTATGCTCTATCACGTGATTTTATTATACAAACAGTTGGACAACACTTTTAACACTTGCTTGCTGTTCAGATAAAACATTATTTATCAAATTTTAAGATTCTTTCATTTTTAAAGTTACTGCTATTTACTTGAGAAAAGTAATTGTTGTTGTCATCTTATTGCAGAGGGTTGATTTTGCAGTAAAATTATTACATTTACTAGTGCACTAATATTACATGTTTAATTAGATTTTACGAAACGTCAGAAGTATACTAATGTGGAGTTATTTGAAGGTCGAGGCTTCCTCACTATGGAAGACATCACGAAGGCTTTCTCCCAGGTGGCGCCACATATCCAGCAACATGCAATAGAATCAGCATTCAAGTAGGTTTATTTTTTATTAAAACAGTTCCTGTCGGCTCCTCATTTTTAATGTAGTGTTCTTAATACTAGAATAAATATGATAATGCCTGGCAAAGAGCATTTAGTAACCCCGAAACAGTGTTAACAATTGGATATTGACCCTGTAAAATGTTAGAAATAATGTTAAACAAAATAAATCTTCATTTTTAAATATCCGCTATTGGCACTTATTGTGTTGTATTTGGCTGGTTCCAACGATCCTGACCATAAACTGAGGCAAAGTACAACTGACTCGGCAAACATCCTGCCATTCTCGCTCGCCAAGGGGCACAGTCTCAATACCCCACGACAGATCGCCTTTCAAATCACTGAATTTAAGTTGAGTTAATTGACTGATATTACATGTAATGTTTGGGTAGTAGAAGTGAGTATCTGAATACATATTACAACTAGCCACTCATTTCCAGTACATCTATATTATCTTCCAATTATCTTCCACATTTTGTTTGTAATTAATTTTGTGATAGCTTCTTTTGATAAGTATTTAATTAAGTACTGGAATTTATCAATGATACCCTCAATTTAACTTTCTACAACATTTCAACATTCTGTTGCTGTCCGATGTTGCTTTATTCTTCAGTATTATATTCTAATTGTTTCTTCATGCGCTAGCTCCATTGCAGGGTGGGGGGGGGGTCCTTATCACTTAATTTGTAGCTTCTTGTGTTATTCTGATCTATTTTTGATAAATATTTGTTCATATTTTACATAGACGTCAGAAAGATGGTAATATTTGTGGGCTGGCACTCACCAAAACCTTCTAATTGTACCCCATTGAGGCTCACTGATACCCTCCAACTGCACTCTACCAAAATATTGGAAGGGGCTAAACATATATCCAGCCCTCCACCCAAAATATTGGGAAGCTCAGCCCCCCGTGACTCCCGGTTCCAATGCCTATGATTTATACATGTATTTATCTTTGTGGAAGTTTCTTCGGTATTGCTTATTATTATTTGCTTCTGGTTTTTCTTTGATGTATTTAATTATGTATAATTATTTATGATCACTGTTACACAATGGTTCCCCATTGAATCACGTACCATAGTAATTAATTTGAACGATTCTAATAAGCTTATTTGTGTCTGCAGGGAAACAGACCGTGATGGAGACGGACGCATCAGCTACAAGGACTTCGAGTTTATGATGAAGTACAACACAGACGACTAACTCTGCCCGCGTCTCGAGAGATCATTAATTGTTTCTGTGTAGTCCGCCAGATGGCGACATCTGGTAAAACGTTGTCCACCAGAGGACGCTATTAATAACAATCGTGTCAGAAGCTGTGATATCAAATGCGTCGCCGTGATCTATTATATACGGTTAAACGTTACTTTAAAATGGTTGGGCTTTTATTGTATTGTAGTGTGTAAAGCTCTAAGCAGCTTTGACGTGCCGTGGCCCTCTTACCATCAACAATATTCCATCAGGTTGATTATTTGTATAGATGTACATAAAGTATTCTGGAAACAACGACCTTTTTGTTTAGCAAAGCTGTTTGTGACCTGACAATTCATTAACCAGGAGAACAGAAGTGTGGGTTTTGATTTTCGCCACCACCAATAGCAATGCGCAAAGCAATGTCAACAGCAGTAATCCATTCGTCTCTGTGATCTACTTTTCCCGCCCAACTGTGTGAAACAAACATATTGCAACACTTGTGGTTTTCAACTGTATTTTTCAAGCAGTTGTAAGCAGATGATGAAAAAGCACCGTCGGCCACCAGCCAGTCATTTACTCTAGATAAAAAAATCCGACTCGGATGGCAGGTTACCTCGGGTAAGCTGTGAAAGGAATCTGCAAGCCGGACACCCGACCTCAAAACCCTTATCGGGGAAGACTTGTGATTTACCGAGTGCTCTGAGTAGCCAACTCAAATTCTTCTTCTTCGAACCATGGTCCTCTAACGTTAATTGCAGCGATCCAAGCCTTTCATCACTTTCAATTTTGATTTCCGATAATTATGAATGATGTCACAGTCCCTTTAAGTTTAAAAGCCGTGGCTTCATAAACTACCTTTCCGTTGATGTTTGCAATCAATCCTTCCTGTCGGTCGCTTTGTGAACGTTCACTTACTGAAAAGAGCGATGAGAAACACGTTCATCCACGTCGATATAGCACATATAACGGGTTGTCAAGTGAGAAAAACTAAGCTCTGCACACATGCACGCACGTCGCGCACGCGTGCGCACACACACGCACACACCACAATCGGATATAGGGGTGAGGGTGTGCCTGGAAGCACCTTTGGAATGTGCTAGCGTGACGTGCCCCAGACCTTCAAATGTTGGTATTTTGGTGAGTCTCGGGGGGGGGGTGCACTGGGATGTTTTTGAAGAACCTCAAATGTTTCTGGTATTTTAGCGAGCCCAGAGAGGTACAATTGGAGTGTTTCTGGGCCCTCCCTAAAGTATGGATCTGGATCCGACCCTGCACACGCACGCATGCACGCACGCATGCACCCATACACAGTATTTAATCCACCGGATTTTATATGGGAATCCCACAAAAGATGGAATACGTTGCATCTATCTATAGCTGTATGTATATGCATGTAGTTAGAGATCATCCCGATAAATAATCGAGGAAATCTTCACGGACATAACTGAAGTTACCTGCGGAGAAATTAGGACAATCACCCTCGAGAAAACATGTGTGACAAGTAAACAACAATGTCGAACGTACTGAGCATCACCATAAAGACCTCGAACTACATACGCGCTCGTGATCGAAACCACAAGTTGTTCCAGTACCTTCCGGCCGAGATGAATGCCCGACATCAAAGTATACATCCTGCACAATAACGAAGCAGTCTAGCTGAGGCGGAAGTGTAATGTTGCAACGCGTGTTCTAGCTGAGACATGAGATTAGCCTTATCGTGGAGCAGAATGGTCCAGATTTACCGGAAATCTCACACATTTTTATTGACATAATGGAGCACATCAATCTGCTGATCGTTCAACTCCAGGGACGAGAATATAATTATCATCAATATTTTTAAAAATTCGACTCCCCTTTTGCGATTATCACAACTGATAAACGTTAACTATATACGTTGATTTCCCAATTTACTTAGAAAACAAACCAGAAAGACCGAATACCTATGTAGCGCTACCCCCCTAGCTCCTGAGAAGGGAAACTATAGAACGTGTTTGGCGATTTCTGCGAGCAGAACTGCTGTTTTTAACCCGTTTCAGGTTGTAGTCAATGATGCATCTGTGCAGATGATGTTCATCGACCTGCAGTGTGGCTCTGTGGCACTCAAAGCGACCTTCTAGGGGTTGCCGTTTGTAGAGTTCTATACATGTAGGCCGACGGAACAGTTTCTTGATCAAATTAAACACCTCATGTACATTGCCAATCCGTGTAGGACAACATACGTGTGTGAGAAACCGACTCAGATATTACGCAAAAAGATGTCGCAACTAACCGACGGACACTTGGATAACACACTGAGTCTCACAGTGACAAGGTGTAACACTAGTCACGATGATGTAACTTGTGTGCCAAGAACACGTACCATAAATAATGTGCGTTTTATACTGGTGAAGATACATTGTTGATCACAATTAGACGTTGACATTTGATAGTTATAAATCATAAAAGCATATTCGTAGTGCCAATACGCTGTAAGTTAAACTTCAACGGATAAGAATTGCAATGCCTCTCTCTCTCTATATATATATATATACATATATATATATATATACATACATACATATATATATATACACACACACACACACACACACACACACACACACACACACACACACACACACACACACACACACACACACACACACACACACACACACACATATATACCAACTATAAAATAACGTATTATTTCCCACGATATCTATATATGTATGTACGTTCGTATAGGAACTAGTGGGTTCATTGATACAGTGAATCACACTGTCTATACTGCCTGCCCGGCGTTTCTTACACACCCGACCGGGAAGCAAGATCCTGTGGGTTAGATCTAGAGACCACCACTCAGTTAGTTCACGACAGGTTACAGATTTACCCCCTGTGTGGGATCGTTTATTTAGACACTCGATAGAAGGAACTAACAGCTTTAGTGTCTCTTCCGAAAGATACAGGCAACGTGAGGTAAAGGGGATGGGTGTGTGTAGTCTAGCTAGGACATGCATTAATTAACGCAGTTCGAGTCGGTGCGTAGCTGATTTCAGGCTTCTCAGTGTTTGTTGGTACCTCAACAGAGCAGCTCAACAAACCCGCTGTAGGGATTTCAATATACTACCCAATTTGAACATACTCTGGTGTTTTTTATAATTAATTCGAAAACACTCCAGAGTGTTTTGAACTTAAGTTGAAAACACTTTGGTCAAGTTGAAAAACACACACACGTAATATGTTGCAGGAAGGTTGGAGTCTTATCTAATATTCATAACAGTTTTATCCTTTTGGAAATCCGAGGGCCTTCGTAAAAGTGGTCGCCCGAACCTGACATTTTGAGACTTCATTCAGACGGACATTAGAGTGTTTTGAAATTGATAGGTGAGTTTTTTTGGGGGACATATGTACATACGTACACATACACACGCACACGCACACACACACACGCACGCACGCACGCACGCGCGCGCGCGCGCACACACACACACATACACACACGTTCAGAGTTGAATGTGTAAACGTTTTTAATCATTGCATAAAGAGCAAATCTCTGGGCTGAATTCTGGCTCCACCTCTTCGTTTCGTCATATATCTTATACTAGACACCGGTTTACCATGTCAAATTAATTTTATTTTAGTTAAACTTTATATGTAACCAAAGTATATGGTGAGTGACTGTGTGCGTATCAGGACCCCACTGTAAAGCAATTCAGTGTATATTTATTAACTTGCGCTGTATTTATTTGGGCTATCTTCAATGGATATGTCGTATTATTAATATTACTAAGTTACAGTAGCAGCTGGAAACACTCAAGGGGGTTCTTTTGGAGGTCTCAAGAGGGAGTTCAGTTGGTGGCCTCATGCGGGGAAGTTGGAGGTCTGATGGAGAGGCCGGGTACTACTTACTTTTTGCGGAACGCAGTAGCGCAGCGGTAAGAGCTCCGGACTCTCGCCTGAAAGAACGCGGGTTCGAATCCTCTGCGGCAGTATCGAACATTGGGCAAGTTCGTTTACTCTACATTGCTTCAGTACACTCAGCTGTACGAATGAGTACTTGGCTATATATATACATTGATGAGGAAGTGCTCGATCCTTTCCCAGTAGTTATTTTATTTTCAAACTGTGATATGACAAAAGTGCAGCACACCTGCACCGTCCAAGGAGAAACAGTCGCAGTATTGGCTCTCCACGTAGTCGCCCACACAAGGCTCCTACTCACAAACACGACTTGTGTAGCTTTTCAAATCGTACATGCAAGGACGACCACGGCCCGAAATCGGCGGATGAAAGAACACGACGTAGTGCTATGTGCAAACGAACACAAATGCAAACATTATGTTGTAATCACATTACTATCATATGTGCTAGCATATAGATACATCATACTTATCTGATTGCCCAAAACATGTTGAAATATAGATGCGCTGAAAGTATGCCCATGCCAGTGTATTGAATTCAATGAATGTGTATCGTATGCAATTAATAGTGTCGATCTTTACGATGTATCTTATATAATTACTTCAGAGATGATTTCTGCCATCCAATTATAATTACTATTACACTTTCCTGTAAATACTACTTAGTATAGTATTTCGTGGAGCGCAGTGGCTAGAGCTTCGGACTCTCCACCAAGAGAAACCGGGTGCGTTCATTCTACGTTGCTCCAGTAGACTCAGCTGTATGAATGAATACCTGGTTACAGTGGCGGATATTTGTATACGAATAGTCTTCGAATAGTCTTCGCGCCTTAATTGCAGCGCTTTCAGCAGTCCTGAGGACGGGATACTGCGTTGTATAAGAACTTACATTTTTTACTTTTTTTTATTGTTATTAGAAGAACCCGAAGGGGGTTGCAATTGGATGGCTCAAAGGTGTGCAGTTGGAGGTATCAAGGTCGTAGTGCAGTCAGAGTTTTTCAAAATAATGAGACACACCCACCTTTTCTAAATGACAAGGACGGGTATGTACCAATGTGGTGAGAATTTATAAACATGTTGGGTACGTACGTGTGCAATAATAACACGACAGTTCTGTGATATCGAGAGCGTGATTTACGCATGACATCAGCAGTAATTATATCGTATTCAGGCTGCTGGTGAGGACGACTTCCACAAGTTATTCGCTTCTGTGTAACATCGATCTGTCGGTATGTGAGTTCTGCGTTGTTGTCTTAGCAGCATAGTCGGAAATGGATCAAGATCACAAGACTTATTTTTGGAGGACATAATTGTTTTCTTCACTTCATGAACTGTTGTTACAGGAAGAAATAATGTAAAATGTGTTCCTATAAGTTGGTACCATAAAAATGCACTAATAAATAAACAGGGGCGACGCTCAACAGAAGGAAGGTCTTTGTGCTCATTCTCAGCTACGTGTGATGGATTAGCGCCCGTATCAGACGCATCACTAAAACCTGTGTGGAACTGCCAATTGGCACAAGCTAAAGAGACAATCCACTTCGAGAATATCCGTAGTATATTTAACGTAAATAATCTTCCGACGCCACAACTAAGTGCTTCAGTACAATCAAACCAAATCAAAAATACTTTATTGTCTGTGGTAAAACAATACATTTTAAAACAGAACATGTTCTTTAGGCTCATCCGTTGACCATCCAATCAATTGATTAGCTCTGTCAACAACAACAGAAAAATAAATAGAACAAATAAATTTAATAAAATATAAAATAAAGATATAAAAACAAACAACATAATTGCATGCACTTGTAAAGTCCCAACACATGTGACGTTTTACGAGTAAGATGTATATAGATAACACATTAAAGTATACTAAAACGAAAACTAAACTTACCACCTAAAGAGACAATTTACTAAATGTAAAGTTTTATTGAGCATATCCTGTGGCCTAAACATTATCAAACCCAACCACTCCCAGAACATCAATATCTGCATTGTCAAAACATACAGTGATAAGAAACTGTGTAATTAATACCTGATACATGCAGATTAAAATAATATATTATATGATATACACATCATATAAACATGCATGTACACTCTCTCCTCTCCCACCCACCCCCAAAACTGCAGCTCTACTGACACATACTCTGAGTGCAGCATTCAGGACAGTAACGGCTGAAGGTACATATGACTTCTTATATACATTCGTTCGTGCAAGAGGAACTTTAATGCTCCTGCCAGATGGAAGTTTCTAAAATGCTAAGTTAAGTGGATGGGCATCATCTGTCTTATTCATGATTAATGACATGGGTTATTAATGACTTTTAACTTGGGTCAGAGACAAGATATATATGGTCCAGGAAAACAATCTAATTGTTCCCGATCTCAAATTAAAATAAATTGCAAAGTAATTGTTTTTACACGGAAAGCTCTGTATGGGAAATGTTTATGAATACAATATGGCCGCCACATAACAAATTGTTTTCTATATATTTATTGTCAGATGAAATATTCTAGTGATTCATAATTATAGAGTGGTGTTTTGGACACACGGGTGCATTTGAAATACATTAATAAAAACTGTCTGCACGACTTGTTCATTTGCATAAATGTACTATGGCCGCCAAATATCAATACGTTTCGTTTCGATGTATTTGATCTTATATATAGCAAACAATTTACGTTTAGTGGTCGTATTGAGCCATGTAGAACTCAGATTAAATACTCATCCAAACACATACTTATGCATTTGTAACGTTTTAATGCATGTTTTCGTAAAGATAATATTGCTGTGATTTGTGTTGCTTTTTTCTCTCCTCAACTACACAGTCTGTTTTCTTTTTGTTAAATTATGATGCACCATGGAAGTACATATGTATTACATGTATTGAGAGGGAAATGAGTAATTTGTACCATCATAATACGTACCATCGAATGCATTGTATCATAGTTTTCTATAATAAAACCATCATCATCATCACTATGTGGCGGCCAAATTGGATTTATGAAGATTATCCTTTTTCTCGTGCAGGGATTTTGGAAGAATTTTAGAAGGATGTTCTGGGGACCCGGTTGAAAAGCACTGTGCTAAGCAATATGTTTAAATTTGTAAAAGGTTAGTTTGCCTCTGGACTAGTAGACCACCATACATAGCAGACCTAACCAACAGCACATTTTTGTAACATTACTAGTGTTGTAGTGAAGTCAATAATGTAAAGAATGTATCGGCAGTGGCGGTGAACCTGCACTGATCCTGTTATAGATGATAACAGGCGCGAATTGTAAAGTCCAGCAACCACCACTGTATTGTTATCACGACAGAAACACAATGTAGAGTTTTACTGAATGTTATTTGCAAGAAGAGATTTTACGTAGAAACCATCCGGTTCGTTACTATTAAAAGTAAACAGCTTCTAACCAGAAATTCCCAAATAATGAAATGTGACAGAGTGCGATATTTTGTTTTATTTTTATTACAAAACAATTCCCTGTAATGCCCTTTGTAGTCTGTGACTAGGGTAGAGCGTCATTGTGCCGATTCGTAGGTGTATATATCTCTAACATGATTATCACTGCCGTACCTAAGACAATTATTTCAGAAACAGAATTGAGCGGATAATTGGGATCACAATGAAATTGAACAACTTTCTTTCTCAAAGCCATCTCATAAAGATCGCACAACTGCAGTTATTTGGTATTAACAATTCTATGGGCAATCTCGTTCCACCAACTTCTCTAAATTTCTCAATTCTTATTATCATAGATCAGATATTGACCGTTGTCGTGGACAGCTGCCATGACCACATCATGGAGTGATCACGGCAAACACGCCATCAGTCGGGTGGTACTAGACGGTTCCAACAAACAAACCATAGTCAATGCAGGTAAGTCTTTTAAGGCGGTCTTCATCCTTCACCTTTTTGGTATACATTTGAATTGTCAGATATAATTAAATGTAGCGGTATGGGACAATCGAATGATTTACATATATTACAATATGCATAATAATGTAATGTGTGGAAATAAACAAACTGTATTTGCAACAAGTTTAAACAGTGTCAAACTGCTTTATCTGAGCAGAATGGGATTGTTACATTTATTTACCACACATTGTAGCACAGAGGTTGTTTCGGGCTCATTTATGATTCCAGACTTTTCCAAATGAGTTCAAAGGAATGGTTTTGGAAAACTTGACGAACTCGAGGGTATAGGCACTTATTAAGACGAAGATGGTTAAATGACTTACTGAACTGAATCAACTATTTGTGTCAACCTAATGGGAAATAAGTGGAATAATCTCAAACTGCACAAATACAAGCAGTTCGACACTTTTAAAACCTGTTTTAAATGACACACACACGCACACGCACGCACACGCACACGCACACGCACACGCACACGCACACGCACACGCACACGCACACGCACACGCTCACGCACACGTTGACACGGAGACAGGCAAGATCTACTTCACGAACACCAACAAAGTTGAAGTGGTCAAAGCAGGCGGCGCAGAGAGGGATGTGAGAACGTACGGCGTCGCCGTAGACGTAACACACAGGTAAGACACTGTGTGTGTTTGTGTGTGTGTATGTCTGTGTGTGTGTGTGTGTGTGTGTGTGTGTGTGTGTGTGAGTGTGTGTGTGTGTGTGTGTGTGTGTGTGTGTGTGTGTGTGTGTGTGTGTGTGTGTGTGTGTGTGTGTGTGTGTGTGTGTGTGTGTGTGTGTGCGAGAGAGAGAGAGTGAGTGTGTGTGTGTGTGTGTGTGTGTGTGTGTGTGTGTGTGTGTGTGTGAGTGTGTGTGTGAGTGTGTGTGGTGTGTGTGCGTGTGTGTGTGTGTGTGTGCGTGTGCGTGTGCATGTGAGTGAGTGAGTGTGTGTGTGTGTGTGTAAGTGTGTGTATGTATGTGGTGTGTGTGCGTGTGCGTATTTGCATGTGTACGTTTGTGTGCAGGCGGAGGAAATAACGTTCGACATCACGCGACCGATAAGATATTTCAAGTGAATATTTTAAGTATTATGTAAAAGAACTATGTTTCATTTTAGTAAAAAGGAAACAAACACACTGATCTGTGTGATCGAACATGTGTTGTATGTGTAACGAATGGCGTGTTGGAAATAAACACCATACTGACAGGAGTGCCGCAAGGGTCTGTCCTGGGACCGATACTTTTTAACGCTTACATCGCACCTTTAACCAAACTTCTACAACAGCACAGCATTCAACACCACCTATATGCAGACGACACTCAACTCTACATCACTTTCCCACCAACCGACCACACACAAGCCCTTGTACGTATGGAGGCCTGCATACAGGAAGTGAAAATATGGCTCCATGGCAACGGACTCATGATGAACGACACCAAATCCGAAGCCATTGTCATCCGTTCGCCAAGTCTGCGTACTCCTATATCGTTAAGCCGCGTCAACACATGTGGCCAGTTCGTTGACACCTTTTCCGTTATCCGAGATCTCGGATTCGTCATTGACACTGATCTATCGATGGCGTCACAAGTAGCGAACGTATGTCGCAACGCCTATTATCACCTGTCACACATTGCAAAGATACGAGATTCTGTTACCACCAGTGCATGTAAGAGTCTGGTCCACGGACTAGTGACATCGCGACTTGACTATGGTAATGCGATACTTTTCGGAATAAACGATCGTCACCTGCACCGTCTGGAAATGGTTCAGCGGTCTGCGGCTCGAATTGTTATGCAGATTCGGCGGGGCGATCGGCAGTCCATGACGACAATACTGCGGAAATTACACGGGTTGCCTGTTAGGAGTATTGAGTTTAAGATACTTGTCCTTGTGCACAGAGCATTACACGATGGTATGCTTGAGCACCTTGGGGCACTACTACACCAATATACATCACGAAATTATCTACGCTCTGCAAGCGGGTTACTCTTGCAAGTTCCTAGAGTGAACATAGAAAGTTTCGGCCGCCGTGCATTTGCTTGTGCTGGCCCCACTCTGTGGAACAAACTTCCCATGCACATGCGCAACGACGGCAATCTCCCTCAATTTAAGAAATAACTAAAGACATTGTTCTTCTCCACTTAATGAGTTTTACATGACTGACATTGGACTTTAACACACATATTACATATTATCTTATTTATTATCATTGTAGTATTCATGGTATTAGAGTTTTTTTTTTATATTTCTCACATTTAATATTACTTTTAACGAATGCAGTTTAATTTGTAAATATATGTTTAAAATAATTTACACAGAGGAACATTCTACAGTTTTAACATGTTTTATAGCCTATCGTTATTATTATTTTATTATTTACATGGACTAATTATAATTTTAAGCTATTTAATATTTTAATGCTTGTACACACCCGTGAATGGGACAACCGTCCAGGATTTGACGGTGTCAAAATAAAGTTTTATATATAAACACAAAACAATATATAATCAATTAAACATTTATATCTACTTCTGTGATAAAGTGTATATATATCACTTTAATTGTTAGTTGGAAACGGGTACAGTTGAAGAGTTGTTTACTCCTCCTGGTGAGTTGCAACGCTAAATATTTCATCTATTACATATAACCATTTCTGTGCAAAGACACGATAAGCAACTACCGCGCAGTCAGCCATCTATCACAACCCTCAAAGATAATTGAAAAGGTGATGGCCACCAGACTGAAGACTCACTCGGTCAATCAATTACTGACTGATCCTCTTCAATGTGCATACAAACGACACCATTCAAAGGAGACCGCCCTACTTTGTGTGGTAAACGAAATTAGAACGGCCATTGACCGTAGACAAGGCACTGTCGTCATGCTCATTGACCTAAGCGCTGCTTTCGATACGATCGACCACACAATACTTCTCAATCGCAACTTCAAGCGAAACGACTCTGCACACTGATGTACCGCAATGATCAGTGTTAGGTCCACTGCTGTTTTCTTTATATGTGCAGCCGATCGGCGACATCATTCGTAACCATAATTTGAAGTATCACCATTATGCCGATGACTTACAATTGTTATGTCATTTTGACTTGAATGTCATTTCTCTTCCTACCGCTGTGCATCGTGTCGAGCAGTGCATCGACGACATCAAATCCTGGACGACGTTCAGCTACTTGCTGATGACTGATGCAAAAACCGAGGTTCTACCGGTTGTACCCAGGTCGGCATCTGATTTGGTTGCTGGACTGCACGTGCGCGTTGGATCTGAAGTCGTCTATTCTGCCGAATGTGTGAGAGATATTGGTGTCTACTTAGATAAACATCTTAACATGACGGCGCAGATTTCTCGTACCATTAGTACCTGTTCACTGCATTTACATAACATCGGCCAAATATCAGTCGACAGCAGAACGTGTTGTAAATGCAGTGATTACACCACGCTTAGGTTATTGCAATTCGCTTTTGTTTGGCACTTCTGCCAAGAACATTAGCCAGCTGCAGTGACTGCAGAATGCTGTTGTTCGTCTAATAACCTGGCGTGCGCGGTTCGACAGTGCGATACCACTACTGCGCCAACTCCATTGGCTGCCTGTCCAGCAACGGATTACCTACAAAATAGCAGAACTTACATATAAGGCGTTCAATGCTAAACTCTCGCCACCATATTTTTTTATATGCAGTCACTTGTGTCAGTTTATAAACCAGCCAGACATCTTCGTTCTGCTGAGGGTAACAATCTTGTCGTTGCGAGAGCCCGAACCAAAGCTGGTGAATGCGCATTCGTCCACGCTGCCGCTACGATATGGAATGGTCTACCAACTACTGTTACTTCCAAAACCTCCATACAATCCTTCAAGACAGCCTTAAAACTCTCCTTTTCATTACGGATACACCGTACTGCTTGAAAGACCACATACACATTTTTATTTTAAGTTATTCATATTTTTGTCTTGATCTTTTTAACAGCCGAAAGAACATGTTTAAGTACTTACTTTACCATGATAATTGTTTTCTTTTTAATCTACTGATGTTTACACAGCATTATTATCTTAATTTGTTTATTTGGGGAAAGGGGTGTTCAAGCGCCCATCGCCACAGTCAGTGGCGTTGGGGCCGGCTAGCCCTCTGTGAGGGTAAAAAGTGAAAATAGTAGCCTCCCGGTAAACCGTGGAACACCCAGGTCAACCTCACCTCCTTGTGGTTCCCCCTGGCATGACGTAGTAATGGGGGACCTAAATGCCAAAGTTGGAGAAGACAATGATGGCTATGAAGACGTAATGGGAAGCCATGGAATTGGTGAAAGAAATTAACATGGACAAAGACTAATTGACTTCTGTGGATTAAACAACCTTGTGGTAACAGGTACCATATTTTCTCATCTCACTCATCCATAAGCAGACATGGACATCTCCAGGAGGGCGAACCATAAACCAAATTGACCATATGCTAGTGAGCAGGCAGCACAGAACATCAGTTATGGACACCAGAGTGATGAGGGCAGCAGACATTGCGAGCGACCAACAGTTAGTGCGCTCGAAGATCAGGAGAACATAAAGAAATTCGACACAATCAAGCTGCAACAACCAACGATAAAAATGCAATTCTCGTTGAAGCTACGGAACAGATATGATGTACTACAGGACTGCGACGAGACAGATAATGACATTATTGAGAGAAAATGGCAACAATTCGAGGTGGCCTACAAAGAAACAGCCGAAGGAATAGTGGGATACAAAAAGAGAGGACAAAAACTATGGAACAGCGAAGGGTCAGGGAACGACTAAAGAACAACATAGAACAAGCAAAGTCAGAAAGCATCAAGCAGAGCTACAAGGATAAGTATCAACAAAAAGGACAAAGACGTAAAGAGAAGCATGAGACAAGATAACAGAAATTGGGTAGACAACCTGGCTGCAGAAGCAGAGAAAGCAGCTGGGAATGGAAGGATGAAAGAAGTCTACAACATAACACATACACCTAGTAACGACAAACACAAGTCAGCGAATGCAGTCAAAGACAAATCTGGAAACCTAATAACTGAAGGACCAGCCAGGCGGGCAAGATGGAAGGAGCATTTTGAAGAATTCCTTAATAGACCTATGCCCGATGACCCCGTTATAAATATTGAATTAGATCCGATCATAGATGAAATCAGCACAGACTCTATAACAAAAACAGAGATTAGAGGAGCACTGAGGAAGCTAAAGAATGGGAAATCCGGAGGTAAAGATGACATTACAGCAGAATTTTTGAAAGGAGACGTGGCGACAACAGATAATTGGCTTCTAAGCTTATTCAAAACAATTTGGGAACAAGAAAAAGTACCAAAAACGTGGAAACAAGGACTGATTGTTAAAATACCAAAGAAAGATAACCTTACAGAGTGCGAAAATTGGAGAGAAATTACTCTAACATCTGTCCCCAGTAAAGTGTTCGGAAGAGTGACAATATACAGAATAAGAGATGGAGTTGACAATAAGTTGAGAGATGAACAAGCAGGTTCCAGAAGAGGACGAAGCATAGTTGAGCAGAAATTCATCCTTCGAAACATAAGAGAACATGTAGTGGAATCGCAAGCAACGTTATATGTAACTTTTGTAGACTTCGAAAAGGCATTTGACTTTGTGCACCAAGAGACCCTTTTGAAAATCATGGCGAGCTACGGAATCCCACACAAGATAATCAGAATAGTCCATATTTTGTACGAGGACAGTGAATGTGCAGTTTTAGACGAAGGTGAACAATCTAAGTGGTTCAAGGTATAAACTGGTGTTAAGCAAGGAGACGTAATGTCCGGATTTCTTTTCTTGATGGTAATCGACTGGATAATGAGAAAAACAACTTAAGAAAACAACACAGGGTTAAGATGGAGATTCATGTCAAAACTTGAAGACTTGGACCTCGCAGATGACATTGCGCTTGTGTCATCAAGTTACAGACACATGCAAGCAAAGGCAACAAAGATGAATGAATTCGCATCAAAGACCGGCCTAAAATCTATAAAAAGAAAACTGAATTACTGAGGATAAACAGCAAATGCAACAACAGAATAATATTGATGATCAACAACTGAATGAAGTAGAGACATATACATACGTGGGCGCAAACGTCAGCAAAAACAAAGTGGAGAACCGCAGTGGAAAATGAACGAAAACAACTGGGCTGGGCAACTTGGAGCAAAGCCATACACATAGCCGTTGACAGGGCGAGATGGCGGGTCCGCACAGCAGCCTTATGGGTCACAAGGCCCGAAGACGATAGGTAAGGTGAGGTTTATTTTTATATTTAAATTTGTTTAATTTTTACTATTTATAATTTAGTTTTATGTAAACCGTTATGAACGTTATGGATATGGCGCTATATAAAATAAAGATTATTATTATTATTATAATTATGCTCCATGTAAAGATATCTTGTTGCTGTGCGTTTGTAATTGTATAATAAACGTAATGGTAAATAATACAAATTCAGTCAAGATACTTGATAATGTTGAAACCGAGATAACAATACTAATTTAAGATTCTCCTATGAGTTGTAATACAGCTACGCCACACTCCACATAATATCACGATGACGCTACTGCTATATATTTCTCACTTTATAATATTTTCTAGACTGCTATTCCACACCACGTAGAACCCTGCTCGTGTCTACAGGTCCCTCCTTGATGGCACTAGAGCTGTAGAGATTGTGTCGATAGGTCGTCAGGCGCCCCGGGAAATAGTCGTTGACTACTACAACTGACAGATTTGTTGGGCGGATTCCGGTAATTGCATAACGTTTTATATTTGACACATCTACTTTCCAATTCTGTGTCTAATGTATATATATATATATATATATATATATATATATATATATATATATCAATAAACATTTTGTCGTCGTGCCCATCTTCCTCAAGGATTATCTGTCTATTACGTTTTTGATTACTGATCTATATTATAGCTCTCCGCAATTTTTCGCATACTTCATTTGAAACAGCGTACGCGTAATATTTCTTATAGTGCCGCTCGCTTCATTAATTTAATAAATGAACTTTAAACATGAATGACCCATCACAACTAAACCTAAAATTCAATATCCTTCAACCGGCGACAGCTACAGGCAGACAGACTATTATTCATGTATACAATGTGTGACGGACAACGTACATATTCAGAATCACAAAACAATAACGCCGGACAGTCACCGTCTTAGCCATTTAACGGTACTTGGAAAATCAGAATAAAGTACATTCAGGAGTGAGTTGCTTTTATTGCAAACTACATTTAATGTTGTTACGTTTCACTGTGTGTCAGGTAAGGAGTGTGTCGAGTGCGCAGATTACGGAAGAAGTAATCGTAAGACGGTACACACTACTACTGACAGCGTCCGCTATGTCGACGTTGAGGGTGATCCTGTCTATTACTCACAGCGCAGCCCAAACAGGTATGTTTAGATGTTGTTATACACAGCGGAAAAGTAAACTATCTGTTGAAATACATTGACAGATTTCACGAAACGATACAAAGTTTGACTTTTTACTCGTATACGTACATACCTACGTACATACCCCTACATAATATATGTATATGTACATATGTACATGTGTCCATCATTACATGCGTGCATGCGTGCAATTGTACATGCGCTAGTGAGCATATGATTACATTAAGACTTTCTTTCATGTATATACATATGCACGCACGCACACATATCATACGCACGTAGGCACACTTGTATGTGTGTGTGTGGGTGTGTGTGCGAGCGTGCATGCCTGTGTGCGTGCCTTAGTGCACACGCACACACACACACGCACACACATACATACATATATGTGTGGGCATGCGTGATATATATATATATACACACACACACACACACACACACACACACACACACACACACACACACACACACACACACACACACACACACACACACACACACACACACACACACACACATATATATATATATATATATATATATTCGCACGTACGCACACACACGCACGTATATAAATGCACCTAGTATCAACTCATTTAAAACCTAGATAACTACTGGAGAACGGAAGAATTTCCCAACGACTACAAAGCCGCATTGCCAGGAAGCCGTAGAGCTTTTACTGAAACAGACGTAGATCTGACCATCGAAACCACCGCCTACGGTCAAGAACAACCAAGTAAACCTAAGTAAGTATACACTCGCACACAACACACAAAAACACATACAAACACACCAACGCACACACCCACCCACCCAAACCCACTCACCCACAAACACAAACACACGTACGCACGCGCGCACACACACAAGCACTACGTGACGTCATTTTCTTGAAACATAAACACAACTTATGAGTAGTATTTTCCTGCCTTTTCTGCATTCTCTTCAGCGTCAACTCTTGCCGACTGGACTGGAAGAGCTGTGATGCGTTTAACACCGACTCATCAGTGGCGACGGGCGTTGTTTGTTGTATAAGAAAGACCAGTTGTTAGGTAGTAAACTAGTTCAGCTGTTGCTTATGCTGTTGTATGAATGAAGTACAAGTGCAGGAATTCGTGGGCACAATAGCAGTATCTAGTTGGGTAGATGTTTCCTCTTTGTTATTCAAAACAATAGATAATATTTAAAATAATGAAATTGTGTACGCTACGTGCAAGGAACCAGTGTTACAATTAGCTGGACATTTCCTTGTGTCAACAAAACGATGCCTCTCAGAAATACTGTGAGGTTGACACTTTACGTTATTATTCGTACTTCAATATATTGGTTTGGTTTCCAAAACCACAAGAAATGTGCATGCTGCCGGTCTTCATCATCAAAGCACATGTACCAATAGAAGTCAAGACATCATTCACGGTCAGAATCACTTGACATCGTCTTGTCTGCTCGGCGTCACACTTAAACGCGTCAATGCGACAGCATATATGTCCAGGCTGTGCAATCGCTGGAGAGTATCGTCGCTGCAAGCTGAGTGGTCCTGTCGTGTCTAACCCCTTAGGTCTGGCCACGTGTGTAGCGAGATGTGTCTGGGAAGGTGTCATCTGCGAACACATGACCATTCATCTACAGAGCAGGTTCGACGTCTGGAAGTTTTGTGGAATCAGATTGAATTAATTATGACTATTGCGGTGGACATTGCAATTTGCGTGACGCGGGGAAGTTATTCACTGATTTGTGTACGTAATCTTAACTTAATGTGTATATTGTGGCAATGTGGTCAGGTAGATTTGTGTTGCTCCGCTTTGTTCATAAACATTTTGGATTACTTTGTATGACGTGTCGGTTGTATAGCGCTTAGTTCGCTCGCCCAGACTCGCATACTGTTGCCACCCACATAGCAATGGAAGTACAGCATATAGACATATTTCATTAATGGTATAAAATTACATGACATATTACATTGTACTTTTGCAAATTACGAAGTCGGCTGTTGTAGATATGATTTCGTTAATTCCAAAAGTCCAAAACCGTTATTCGGTTCACCCATCCTCCCAGACCAAAACGTGGTCTTGGCTTGCGATTTTTACTATCAACAATGCCTGTTGGCGTAAGTTTGCATTAACATGTTTCATTCTTTAGGCGGCGGTAGCAATTTATACTTCCCGCGACACGTACTGACGACAAAATCAACAGTCTACGGAATGTAGTACGCCACTTTGCAAACGTATGCGACGACCCCTTTGTCGCCATGTGTTGTAGGGTCTCCCGCACAAGGCCGACCAGTCAAGAAGGAACAACTGATGCGCCTCAACGATGCCGACACCGCGACTTTTCTGGATCTGGCACACTTTACACGTACGCAGCAAGTGTCAAGCGTTGGTTTCCACAACCACAATATCAACACTTGCTGCCAGGACGTGTTATACAATGCCTTTATGTATGTACGTATGTACATATGTACGTTTGTACGTTTGTACGTATGTACGTATGTGCGTATGCGCGCATGCACGCATGCATGTATGTGAGATGGTGTTCGATTGAACAGGGTTGCCAGAGAGTAAAGTGTAAAGTGCTTTGAGCAGTCCCGAGGAGTGGATACTGCGCTATATAAGAACAAACCTTTGCTTTACTTTTTTGTATGTATGTATGTATGTATTTATGTATGTATTTGTGTATGTACATATGTATGTTTTATGTATGGATGTGTGTGCGTATGTATGTATGTATGTATGTATGTATGTATGTATGTATGTATGTATATATAAGTACATACGTACATACGTACGTACTTACGTACACATTCACACACACACACACACACACACACACACACACACACACACACACACACACACACACACACACACACACACACACACACACACACACACACACACACACACACACACACACACACACGCAAATACATACATTCATACACTGACAAGTAAGTGATGGGTATTTGTGTACGAATGATCTTCGCGCATTAATTGAAGCGTGGCTGAAAGCTTCCCAGCGAAATAAAGATAGTTTTCGATTGCACCGGTCTGCCAGGGAATAAAGTGTAAATATACTTAAGTAGTCCTAAAGAATTGATACTGTGTTATATATGAATTTGTCTTTACTTTTTACATGTCGCCGATACATTGGATACATTAAAACACATCGGTAGATTATTGTTCTCAAGTTGTGAGGCAAATAAGGCACGTTCAGCCGTTTATCACAATTACAACAAAATTGTGATCATTACTTATTGAATGGTCATAAAATGTGTAATATGAGACAGTGTTTAGTAGATAACACGCTAACGTTGATGTTTGTTTTGTCCAGGTATGCGTTCGTCTCCATTAATGTCCAACACCAGTAATTCAATACGACGTTCGTATGTATTGGAAATTCCACCGTCTTCATCCTGTTTCATTGAAAACAGTTCTATTTAAACACGTTTTCTATTTTCACCAGTTTCCATGCAAATATAGTGTTACATTTTAATTCTCACTCTCATTCTCTCAACCGTTGAACGTAAAGAGCGTTGGTGTGCTCGTCTGGGTAACTCAATAACTACCCGTCGTCACCGTGATCTCTGTCCTAACTTGCATCAAGACGAACTTTGAGTTTCATATATCTTCCTTTCTTGAAGTTGTAGAGCCACATCGTTCGTTTAATTGTACTAGCACAAATTATTCATACATGATGCTTGTCTACGTGAGCAGTTATTAGAAATGTAGTTTACGTTGAACACGTAGTAATCATTCCATCTTCTTCACCATGAGCCACTGAAAGCAGGTCACATGTACATCTCCCTTATATGTTCATCCGTTGCCATATAAATATGAACCACAGACTTATAAAAATAACGCAGTGGTTTTGAAATACCATTCTCATTCACTGAACCCTCGAATAAAACAATCGTTGATATGCTCGTTTGTGTAACTCAGCCACTACCCATCGCCTCCGGTGTTTCCGGGGTTGCTTTAAGAATATATTTGCGTTTCGTCTCTTCCTTTCTTGAAGTTGTAGAGCCACATCCTTCTTTAAATTTTTATCAGTATAAATGTCCAGGCTCCGATTGGCGCTACACAGGGGAAGTTAATTGAGCCACTGGGTTAATTGAGCCACCCATGTTTCTCAGAAAAATACAAAGGCGACTGTTGTTCCAACTAGTGATAGGACATGTTATTAGAACATGATTAACATACATTATGTGACAATTGTCACAATGGTTCGAAAATAACAGCTAAAATTACGTTTTTTATAATTGACGAAACGTTTGGTGATTGTGATTAGTATTTGCTAGTGTATAAATTATCAAAGCATGTCGCCGTATGTTAGTGTCCCCGCAGTTACAAATTGTTTAACTACGCATTGGGAGCAAATTTTTTTTTAAAATGTTTCTTGTATTGTTGGTGCATTCATTATAACATATCAAATATAAAAATTGGTCACGTTGAGCCATACGGGGGAGAGAGAGTTAAGCATTTGGCAAGATATTAAGGGGAGAAAATATGTTAGACATAGTTTTGTTATCACCGAATGAATTAGTTGATAATGTCAAGATGTGTGAGCCACTTGGGATTAATGATCACAACCAGATACATTTTACCATCAAAGTAAAAAAAGAACCACCATAAATATGGTCAGGCAGAATACACAACTGGCATCGACAGGGAGTGGCCCTGTTCATCCAGAGGAAACACAGCAGCACTCTTTTTGAATTGAAGTCCATCAGTGAGACACTTCTTTATGCTAGATTTAACTCCATATTTATTAAACGTTCAGTGTAATCTGCTACGATCCAACACACGTAGCTGAGGATCAGAAAAAATACACCTTCAGTCAATTTTGGAAGACATCCCCCAACATGACGTACTAGTGGTTCTTGGGGACTGCAATGCACGTGTAGGCAGCGACAACACAGACAGCGAGAGGATCATGAGCAAACATGGAATAGGCAAGATGAATCAAAATGGCAGCAGAATATGTGACATATGTGGGGGGTAAAAGACAGAGTGATCGGAGAAACACTTTTTTTTAACATAAAACAATTCACTCGCTGACATGGAGATATCCAGATGGCAAGACTGAGAGCCAAATAGATCACATCCTGATAAACGGGAAAATGGAGGCGCTCACTACAAGATGTCAGAACAGAGACACTAGCAGATGGTGGTAGTGACGAAACGCTGTTGGTGGGAAAACTGCCCTGAAACTGAGGAAGGCCAAGACTGGATAAAATAATCAACAGCGCTTTGATACGGACAAGGTACAGAACCCAGAAACGAAGCAACAGTTCATAATTGCTCTGAATAACAGTTTTAGTATTCTGCAGGAGGAAAAAGAGATGACAATACACAGGTTCAACAAGGCTATGGAGCAAGGAGGGAAAACAGGGCTAGGACATAGGAGATCAAAGAAAGTGCAATGGATCTCCACATCAATCTGGGACAAAATATGCAAAAGGAAGGAATTAAGAAGTGACTACTCAATATAAAATCACCAAGACTTACAGAACAACTTTCCAAGGAATTTTCTCAGAAAGATTAAGACGTGAAAAAGAGTGCCAGAATGGATAAACGCACTTACGTAGAGGGTCTGACCACGGAGGTTGAAGAAGCAGCTTGTACACAAGATATGAAGTCACTCTACAAAATAACGAAGAAGCTGAAAGGAGACACAGGTCCCAACCAGAACCTCCCACTGAAAGCCACATATGGAAAGATCATCACCGTTGAGAAAGAGAAGGTGGAGAGGTGGAGTGAACACTTGTCAACCATTCTCAACCGTCTGGACTCACCCACCATTGCTGACATTCCTGAGGCAGTGAAGGACCTCGCGGTCAACCTCAACCGGATAACTGAAGCAGGAGTCCGAGAAGCCATTAAAGCTAGGACAAATCGAAAAGCACCATGAAATGACAGTATTTGTGCAGAAATGTACAAAACAGAGAACAGGAAACACCGAGTACCCTTCGTCAGATCTTCAAGAAGATATGGGATGAAGAAGACACACCAAACGAATGGAAGACAGGCACGATCCAAGACAATTTGAACACAAACCGCTGGCATCGTTAACTTTTGTTCAAATATTCCTAATGGCGTCAGTAAGCACGTATCGCTGCACTTGCTGCATACTTCTCAGATGAGCCCAACCCGTTTAAAGATGAGAAAATCATGTCAGATCTGATCGTATTAATAATTTCACTTATTTTCCAAGCGCTCTTCGAGGTGCGGTGCATGCTAATATGGAGGAGGAAAATTCATAATAGCGCTAAGTTTGAAAATATGCTATGAAAATACAAGAAATTTGTCCAAATCCAAGACAATAACCAGTTGTTTATGGACTTAATTATTATGTGCAATACATATGATTAATGTTACTGGTTATTAACTGCATAATGTGTTTATAAACTTTGTATAGTTAGTAATTTTGCTAACAGCATATTTATATTAAAACTATTTTAATTATCATGTTGTTGACATTTTACATATGCTTCGGAACGTGATGAATATATAATCAAAACCCTTCAACTACAGGCTCACCAAAAATTCAACTGCACCCCTCTTAAGGCTCACTAAAATCCCAAACTGTGTCCCCACATGAGTTTCCCCAAAACCCTCCGACTGCATCCTTCTTGAGGGTGACCAATATACTCCAGCTTATATAATGACCGCTCCCTAACTTTTCAGCCTGAAACACGTTTTCTTCGTTATTTCACGATGTCATCAAACCTTTCGATATTGACAATTTCGTACATGAATTAAATAGTATTGACAGGTTCTCCTTTTGCATTTTGCGGTGAAAATAGCTTGATGCACGACTAAAAAACTGTGTTGCCCCGCGAGCGATATTGTCGATGCAATAAAATAGCTTGCGTTACACATTTGTTTCTCGTTCCAGAATATTAAAATTACCAAATTTGTTTCACCGACTACAATCGACGTAGTCGGAAGTTTTCAATTTTAAGTGATCATGACGTCACCCCGTCTTCCAGTTTAACGTAGTCGGTGTAGTGCATACACTGCAGTCGGAGAGAGTCTCGAGTGGTGTGGTCTGGTTAAATAGGCCAAAAAAGGCCAGGGTATCACGGCCTTAATGGTTCTTGTCGTACTGGACGTTAGGCGGATATAACTAGATTTTTGTCAACGTTACGCGAGTTGTCTGCGATTGTTCGTTGATGAGTTACGGTTGTGTAACGTAAACTGCATATAAAAACGTCATTTGTGAGTCTTCTATGTGTAGCGGAAGGCAGTTTTAGAGCTATTTTTAATTATTTTTAATGTATACTACAACATTGTATTCCTATATGAAAATTGTGTTTACTTACATAAACTAAGATTATTTGTAGATCTTTTGCGAGAAATAAAATGTGTCTAACATGAATAGATAACTAGATATAGCTCTTTCAAATAGGGGTGATCAAATGGCTGAACTATTACTATGCATGTGTGGGGTAAATTTTGCCACAGCTCGGGGTAAGGTGAGCCGTAGTTGGTAAATGTTTTAGTTCATGCAGGCCCTCTGTTGAAACTTCATAATGAACACAATAAAGACACCGACCCAATGAATATACAAATATCGCTGACAAGCCAACAACGCATAATTAATCATTGAACACACAGTTAAGATGATATTAAAGGCCCATTGCAATCACAATATAACTAACTGCATGTATGATGCCCTGTTCCTATCCGATGTCCCGATTTCCCAATGTTCCGAACACATGAACTCTGTGATGTATTTTCCCCCTCCCCTGTATGGATCAACTAGATCCATTTCGATATTAAATATGTTATAATGAAAGTACTAATAATACACGAATCAATAAAAAAATGTGTTACCAATGCGTAGTTAAACAATTTGTAACTGCGGAGACACTAACATACGGCGACATGCTTTGATAATTTACAGACTAGCAAATAGTAATCACAATCACCAAACGTTTCGTTAATAATAAAAACGTACTTTTAGCTGTTATTTTGGAACCATTGTGATAATTTTCACATGACGTATGTTAATCTTGTTCTAATAACATGTCCTATCACTAGTTGGAATCAACCAACAGTCGCCTTTGTAGTTTTCTCGGAAACATTCGTGGCTCAACTAACAAAGTGGCTCATTTAACTACCCCCAAGTAGCGCTAAACGGAGGATGGACATTGTTTTACTGATAACAATTAAAAGAAAGATGCGGCTCTACAACTTTAGGAAAGGAAGAGACGAAACTCAAAGATATTCTTGAAGCAACCCAGGAAACTCCGGAGGCGATGGGTAGTGGCTGAGTTACACAAACGAGCATATCAACGATTGTTTTATTCGAGGGTTCAGTGAATGAGAATGGTATTTCAAAACCACTGCGTTATTGTATAAGTATGTGGTTCATATTTATATGGTAACGGATGAACAAAAAGGTAGATGTACATGTGACCTGTTTTTAGTGGCTCAGGGTGAAGTAGATGGAATGATTACTACGTGTTAAACGTAAACTACATTTCTAAGAACTGGCCACATAAACAAGCATCATGCATGAATACGTTGAAGTAGATCAACTAAGCACGCAATGTGGCTCTACAACTTCAAGAAAGGAAGATATATGAAACTCAAAGTTCTTCTTGAAGCAAAACAGGACAGAGATCACGGTGATGACGGGTAGTTATTGAGTTACCCAGACGAGCACACCAACGCTCTTTACGTTCAACGGTTGAGAGAAGGAGATTGAGATTTAAAATTTAACATATTTACATGGAAACTGATGCACATAGAAAACGTGTTTAAATAGAACTGTTTTCAATGAAACAGAATGAAGACGATGGAATTACCAATACATGTGAACGTCGTATTAAATTACTAGTGTAGGACATCAGTGGAGTCGTACTCATATCTGGACAAAACAGACGTCAACGTTAGCGTGTTATCTGCTAAATACGGTCTGATATTAAAAATGTTATGACCACTCAATGGGGAATTATCTCAACTTGGTTGTAATAATGTTAAAGAGCTGACGTGCCTTATTTGCCTCACAAATTGAGAACAATAATCTACTAGTGTGTTTTAATGTATCCAATGTATCGGCGACATGTAAAAAGTAAATGTAAATTAATAAAAAACACATTAGCAATTCGTTAGGACTACCTAAGGATCTTTACACTTTAATCCCTGACAGACCTGTTTCATCGAACACTATCTTGACTTCGCTGGGAAGCGTTCAGCCACGCTGCAATTAATGCGCCAAGGTAATTTGTACACTAATATCCATGACTTACTTTATCCAGGTAGTTATTTATACACCTAAGTGAAGTGGAACAACGTGGAGTGAAAGAACTTGCCCAAGGCTCGAACATGTTAGCAAAGGATTAGGACCCGAGTTCTCTCGATTGAGAAGCCTATGCTCTAGTCACTACGCCAATAAATGTATGAGTGTATGTATGGATGTATGTGTGCGTGTGAGTGTGTGTATATGTATGCATGTATGCATGTATGCACGTATGCACGTATACACGTATGCACGTGTGCACGTGTGCACGTGTGCACGTATGCACGTATGCACGTATGCACGTATGCACGTATGCTCGTATGCACGTATGCACGTATGCACGTATGCACGTATGCACGTATGCACGTATGCACGTATGCACGTATGCACGTATGCACGTATGCACGTATGCACGTATGCACGTATGCACGTATGCACGCATGTATGCATGTATGCATGTATGTATGTATGTATGTATGTATGTATGTATGTATGTATGTATGTATGTATGTATGTATGTATGTATGAATGTATGTATGCATGTATGCATGTATGCATGTATGCATGTATGCATGTATGCATGTATGCATGTATGCATGTATGTATGTATGCATGTATGTTCGCATATATGTATGTATGTGTGTGTATGTGTGTATGTGTGTATGTGTGTATGTGTGTATGTGTGTATGTGTGTGTATGTGTGTATGTGTGTATGTGTGTACGTGTGTACGTATGTACGTATGTATGCATATATGCATGCATTTATGTTTGTATGTATGTATGTATGTAGGTGTGTAGGTAGGTACGTATTACTTGAATTGAAATTGGTTTTTATTTGGCATAAATAATACAAAGACAAAGTACATGTAGTAACAATGAATGCTAGGACGCCAGCAAAAACTAAACTAGGTGAAGTAACTGGATGCCCTAAATGGTATATAATATTGATATACATGTAGTTATAGATGGTGTATATCATTGTATATAATAATTTTTAAAAACCATAAAAAATTAAGTAAAAAAGACCATTATACATAGGTTTGCTTTGTCTACATACTACATATCTATACTTAAAAATAAAATGTATTAAAAGTAAATAAAGCTAATTAAAACTTGAAATAAGGAACAGCTATGAACGTCAAAGGTCTTCCTCAACCAACCTAGGAGAGACGTAGTTTTTACATAAATAGAACACCAACGATCGTTTCGTTAAAGGGTTCAGTAAATGACAGCAATATTTTTGAAAACTATTCCGTTATTTTACAACTGTGGGGTTCTGTCTAACACAATATTCACACTGAGACGGATGAACGTATATAAACGTGTTTAAATGGACCTGTTTTCAATGTCACAGGAGAAAGATGGCAGCATCATCAATGCATGTGATCAGAAATACGTAATTACTCGTAAAGGACATTAGTGGAGACATACGCCTACCTGGACGTAATAAAAATCAACGTTAGCGTATTAAATGCTTAAGAAGGCATCATATTACACATTTTATTACAACTAAGCAGTTAAATTTCAACAGACGATCCGGTCTTGACCGCCTAGGTTGGGGGAAAATACGTTCTACTGAATATTATTCCATGAAAGTTACACGCACAAACAAAGGCACGCACGCACGCACGCACGCACGCACGCACGCACGCACGCACGCACGCACAAGCACTCGCAAATGAACAGGCACACGCACACACACACACACACACACACACACACACACACACACACACACACACACACACACACACACACACACACACACACACACAAACAAAACATAATATATGGTACGATCAAAAAAGCTGACAATAAAGCATCTAGATTACGTTAAGCGACCTTTAAAGACAATGAACATAATGACTTAGACTCGCAGCAGTGGCAATGGTTTCCTTAACATAGACCGGCCTGAATAGTACTCCTGCAGTATGAATCTATCGAGCAGGAAGACGGACATACATACTGCTAAGTGTCGCATAACATATCTACGCTATGTGTGGTTCACCGTTCACGAATACGAAATTGTGGCGATAAATTAATAATGTAATTTATAAGCAATCAAATAAAAAACCAAGAAATATTGATAAAAACTTCATTAGCCAGTACCACCTTTGACTTATGACAATAGGCCAAAGCCAGGCGGCGATAAATTTATGCAGTACATCAATGTTATGTACAGGTATATTATGAAATCGCCAAATTCGATAACAGTCCGTCCCAGAAGTAGGCCTATGACCAATATATTAATGAATAGCCAGACCCAAACATGACTGTTATTTTAGGTAGGGCCTGCTTGTGGGTCCGAAAAGAGGATTCCTGGGCAGCGGGTCCGCCGTTATTTCGAGCACTACTAGGAATAACGTAAAGAAGCTCAACTCCTTTCGTGTGTTCTCCTTTGAGCTATTTTGCAACGTTTGTGGTTGAAAACATTAATGTGCTGGCCAAATTAAACCCGTATTAACGTCGCGAATGCTTTTTGGGCGGTAATTAATACTTGCACACAAAGGGAAATACAAAAATGTATAACATTACAATTATATGTGATAATGGGGTTATAATAGGAAACAATCCAACTGAATATGGTTAACAATGTACACTGTTATCTTAACGTGTATTTGTTTAAGAAAATATACAATCGTGACCTACCAGGGATTTGTAATGTCAGAAAATTTGAACACTTGCACCCGTGAAGATTCGAAAACTAATTCAAAATGACCTATGAAATGAGTCAATAGCAACAAACCCACATTAGTTTGGTTAAAACGTTTGTTAATTTGTTAAACAATTGTATCTTAATATATGTATTATTGCGAAAACATAACATTTGCGACAATGCAAAAGAGTGGATTCCTTTGGCCAGGAAGTTGATAGTTCCACATGACAGGGAGACGTAGAAATAGCACACCATTACCAAATGTGTAGCCAATTGGTGACACTGTAGACACTAGTCATGGTTATTATCGTTAAATTGTTATAGTTGTATAATGTCGGCTTTCTATAATGCGTCTTTTCTATTGGTTGCACAGGAGATTGTATGTCACATACGTTTGCAAGCACATCTGAAGTTTTGTGGAAATTCACCAAAATTCTCGAATAAATACGGTCATTCAATGCTAATGAAATGCAAACGTGAAGGATAGAGCAGAATGAAGACAAACCATATTGTCCGGGGGTATGTGGAAGTTTTGGAGCCAATGTCCACAGTGTATGCTTCAAAACGTTATGATCAGAGTAAATAAAATAAATAAAGCAGCCAAGGTAATTAGTTCCAATAAAACATAGCGGAATCACTGTTTCTCCCCATCAATCGTGTCCATCTTTCCGTGGAATGGGAAAGTCAATGATCTAGTATTAGCCTGGTTTATGAACCTGTATTTGTTTAATATTTTTTTTTTGAAGCGCCGTGATGCAGTGGCCAGAGCTTCGGACTCTCAACCGAGAGAACTCGGGTTCGAATCCTGTGCGGCGGTGTCGAACCTTGGGCAAGTTCGTTCACTATACGTTGCTCCAGTTCACTCAGCTGTATGATTGAGTACCTACTACTGGTACATACTTTAATTGAATTCTTATTCACACATCTGATGTTCTAGTTTGACATAATATGTTATACTTGATTGAACAGTAATTCGTTCCTAGAATCACAGGAGCATTTGTTGTTAAAGCAAGTTCGTGTTTCAAATTAATGTAACGTGTTGTAGGTGCCTTACAACCAAACTTTAAATAAAATGATTTGGGTCGCGTTCGGAGAATTGCAGTACTAACATTGTTCGACCCAACCACCTACAGGACCAGTGTAACATGAGCTTAATTTGATCCCACGAGATATACATCAAGCATCTTTAATCACATACTTCGTCGTTATCTTCATCACAAATGCGTTCGAGTGTAAGCGATCCACGACCTACGCACAGGAAATAATGTGGGCGAACCGTTAGAGGTTCGGGTATATAAAGACAGGCGGTCGCTGGTGTTGGTCATTCGGCTGAAACTGTGCAGAAGAATCGTATCCGTCGTCCGACAAGACTAGGTATGGTAGATTGGCTTTCTTGCATTTCTTTCGCTGAACAGTTATTTATGTAAAAGCAAGTTCCTTCGCATTTTCGAATGGTCATCGATCATCGTGTATGTTGTACGTGAAAGACGTTATCTTTTCTAAGTTGCGTATTTCATTTCATTTTAATGTATTTAGAGTAGCCTACTATTTGCAATTTTTTGATCTTCAGGATATCATCATGAAGGGATCATTCCTTGTTGCCGTCCTATCAGTGATAGTCCTCCGGGCCGGTAAGTGTTCATTGCTTTCTTATAAGCTTTGGTGTATTGTGGTAATGTGAAATATTGGTATGATTAAAAAAAATGATGAGTCGATGCAAAGTTCTTGATGAAACACTAAACAGTCTTCTACAGTAAAGTGTAATATTAATTATGATTGGATGGTACGGCACCATCACTGAAATCGGTATATATAAGACATAACAGAAAAGAAAATATCAGTTACGATACAACATTCAACGTATTCAATACGCTGATAATTTCAGTGTATTGTATATATTATTTGTAATACATTACGGGTTTTCATGCTCGGCACATCTGGATTTAATTATGATTTTGCAAGTAATTAATTCCGATTTACATATAATCTAGCGTGGACAGTGGAAATTTGATTATAAACACAATGTGTGTACACTTGTGTTCGTTTGCACATAGCACTCTATCGTCTTTTTCAGCCGCCGATTTCGGGGATTGGTCGTCCTTCGGAGATTGCATGTGCGATTTGAAGAGATACAGAAGTCGTGTTTGCGATGCGGAGCCGTGTGTGGGCGACTATGTGGATAGCGAAGACTGCGCCTGTGTGCCCTTGGACGCTGCAGGTATACACTGTATATGTTGCACTTATGTTATATCACAGTTTGAAAATATAACAATTACAGGGAGTTTGTTCTGAACTAGTATAACTTACTAAAAACAGTGTCCGCGATTATTATCTGAATTATGTCAACATGTATAACGTTGCAATTCTTAATCTCCATTTGCGGTGCAGCTGATTGTCCGATGGTGTCCGGCGCCGACAGCGTCTACGGCCTGTTGGCTGATCCGTGCAAATGCCAGAACTACTACCAGTGCGAATACAACACAACGACGGAAGAGTTCATCGCCTACCAGCGAACCTGCAACCCGTGTGAGATTTGGGATCAGATCGTCCTCACCTGTGTACGAGATGAGAGCTTGGGAGACTGCACATTCTTCCCCTCTACCGAGGGTACTGGTGAGTTTGAGGAAAACCTAATCCTACGTCACTGATTGGTTGCAGTCTATTAGTTGATGTCGTATAGTTGCTGATTTGCGGTTACGCATATATTTAAAATGAAGGTATTTATTGAAAATAGAGGCAGCACATTATACTAACAACGATCCACCTTGCAAAAAGGGGATCAGATTATTCATGTCATCCTTCACGTTGTGCGGCATTTTGATTCTACCTGGGTTATGCGAGAACTTGCATCCTTGACACTGCGTCGACCTACTCCTACTGCGTGTTTCAGGCGATTGCCCACTGGGAGTGGTCGCGGACAACCCTACGCAGTTCATATTGGGCAACGAAACCATGGACTGTGCACCAGGCACTACTTTCAACTTCACTGTGTGCACGTGTGTGCGAATTGAACCTTGTAAGTATTAGGATTGGTCTATTATGTGTTAGATGTTGTATTAATGAAAATAACGGATCTACTTGTCGACCACTAATCCAGAGACATTTCTTTAACACAAACTGGTTCCACAGTCCTTACTGCTGTCACATGCTGGATGCACGTGGAGTTGTACCAGAAACCGTAATTGTAATCGTGACTTTAATATGACGTTTGCTGGGTAAGGACATACAATATAAGAATGATTTGTTAAAACTGTGTCATGCAATACACACAGAAAAATTAAATTGGTAGCCTAAGTGCCATAGGTAATAACGTAAATCTTGCTACAATTCAACAACATTTAAATATCGTAAAACAATTCAGATGTGTTTGCTTCAAATCTTAAAATTCGAGTTGTATATTTCTGTATCAATTCCAAATCATTATATAGATATCACCTTATTTTAGATCCTAATGCTTAAGTGATGTATTCATTGCGCATTGCTGTTGGGCTTGTCAAATATTTCACTTTAGGTTTACATTATAATGGATGTTATCATACAGTGAGACACAATATTGCCATAGTACCATTAGAAGGTTTGCAAGCTCTAAGATATTAATTGGTTTCCATAATTATTTAAATAGTTGCCCCCTCAAACTAGAACATATCTGAGAGGGATATATATATATATATATGTATATGTATATATATATATATATAAGTGTGTGTGTGTATGTATATATATATATACATATATAAATGATATATATTTTCTTTCTCAGACATTTCGGAGATGGAGGAGATCACCAGTGTGATGTTCGAAGATGACTACTCCATCACGGCCTCAAAGGGTCTGTGGCTCTTCAACCAGAACGTCGAGCTGACCAGCGACGGTTGTCTGTCTGGCAAGTGCGGCTTCTTCAACAGCAGCGCCGAATCGAAGCTGGAGCTCGCCTACTTCAGCAACGCCTTCGACCGCTTCGAGTCGTTCTCCGTGAGCTTCTTCTTCAAGAGATCCGCCGGAGTTTCTGGTGTACGATCTCTACTCGACAACTCCGAGTGCAGCCTTGACGGTTCCGTCGTTGCCCAGTCTGATGCCGATTTGGCACTGGGCTACTTCGCAAACTCAACGGAAAAGGCCGCATTCACCGTTACTGTGAGTAATATCATCATCTTAAGCCTAAAATGTTGTATCAATAATCTTGTCTTTTTGAATAGATATGTGAGCTTATATATGTAACACAAAGAGGAATGCGAATAAAATCAAAACAGATTTAAACGTGTGGGTTTGATTGTGTTACAGGAGATTCCAAAACCTCTTTGCTTCCGCGATAACACATTGCAACTTATTGGGAGAATGTATCAATTACCGTTATGACATTTTGCGCGCCGCAATACTACTAAGCCAATCACACACAGCAATTTCACACTAACGACGTGATTACCTTTGATTCAGGCTGGTGAAGATCTGTGGAATCAACTTGTAATGTCATACGATGGCCAAGAAGCTAAGTTCTACCTGAACAAGGTTCTCGTCGCGACAGAAACTCTCGGTGGTGCGTTATTGCAATTCATTCAGCGTTTTCCTACAGCAACTCTTGCAACTTTATAGAGCTACTTTATAATAGAGTCTATCGGTGATATATTATATTATAATACGTAATCTAAACTGACTTAATAACAACATAACAGGGAAATTAAAGAGTTGATGTTTACTTCATCGCATCGGTGGAATCACAGTTGTTATTCATCAGTAAAACACTCATCCAGAATCTCTTGTAATTTTATACGGAGACGGACTATATACAACGTTGAATAAATTGTTTGGCAGTTTGCGGTAATCTAGCAAGTGGAAAATGTTACGAAATACAATAAAAACAATGTTAAGAAGCGACCCGAGCAGAGCGTAAAGCCGTAAACCTTAGATTGCTATGCATACTAAATCGGCTTATACTATCAAGTTTCTAAAAGGTGAATGGGTTCGCTAAAAACTATCGCTTCCTGTACGACATGCGTGAATACTTTGGGTAACATAAGTTGTATTTCATTATGTACAGGGCGATTGAACCGTGTCAAGGCCTCGTTGGTGCTCGGTGGCTGCACGTGTGGCGGTGATTGCTTCTTCGATGGGTATCTAGATTCGGTACGTACCTTTGAATACAGGTTCTTAATTGTTTGTTACGCTAATTATTTAATTCCACTTAATTATTTTAGACCTCTCGTATCCTGGGATGCTTTATTTTCTGATTAACTGATTAACCGTAATAGCGCTGACAATAACGTTATTTTTATTACAAATCCGTAAACATGTCAGTCGTGTGATGATTAATTATTACTTCGATAACGAGGAAACGATTAGTAAAATAATATGTATGTTTTAAAATTGCAGGACCCGCTGTCATTTGTAGTCGTTAAACGCGCATATGAAACTATAATAATATTATAGTTAACATCAGAATTTTGTTAACGCATATATGGCGTCCACACCTGCAGTGCGTCCTTACTACTAAAAACGCTTTACCCATGCTGTTCAGCTGATCACGAACAAAACATTGGAATTCAAGTTATTTCAAACATATGACGATTCTCTCGCTTTAGTTTTTATCGCCGCATTTCAGGTCCAATAAAAAAAACAATATCGATAGTTATCAATCCAATTTCTGATATAAACTGAACCCCGAAGCATTAACTATTCACTGGTCAAACAATACGTTATTAGTGGTGAAGGTTAATTGTTGTCAACAATAACCTAGCAGATGTGTTGTCGCATTCAATAATATGTTGCCTTCTCGACAGATCTGCTTCCTCAAGGGAGCTTTGAACAATGTCGATATCGAGGTCCTGTACGACAACCCCAGCACATGTGTATCCATGTAAGACTCATTGGTTCACTGAATGATTCTGTAAAATCACATTCAATGACGTGATGGGAGAAGACTCTACATTTCAACCAACGAACGTGTATTTAGTTTAATCATCATAATAAAATATTGAAAACCGTCTGTCTGCTTTTATTTGAGTTGCATGACAATATATTTATATAATATCATTACGGCAAGAAGGTGTAATTCCACAGAGAACGGAACACTACGTAGAACAAGTTCATGTGTGTGAGAGGCAAACGGTGGCGGATCTAGTATGTCGGAAAGGAGACAACAGGGGGCAAGGCTAATATCACCAGTTATGTTTTAATGGTAAAATAATTGGCCACCCTTCGACAACTATTTTTATTTAGTATTCCTATATATATATATGTGTGTGTGTGTGTGTGTGTGTTTATATATATACATGTATATATATACAAAATAAAAGGAAATGCCTATTGGTCAAAAGCGTCAGCAACTTGCGCCCACAAAGTACAGCTGACGCTCCTCGAAGACGACTCACAGGTATAAATGACCGCAAATTCAAACCAATATCGCTCTAACGACCAACATTTTTGATGTGACCACTCTGTCTTCTTTCACAAAACGAAGAGCTCATTGCAATCTGCCACCGAGCGCCATTACCGCACGGTGATTGGTTCCTTGTGCCAAAAGAGCACCAAAGACAAAGAGGGGTAATTAGGATCAGGCCTTAGGAGACGTTAGGCCAATCATCACTCGTTCTGCGTTGTTGCCAGCACAAAAATACATATGCAGCACGGTGCCGTGGCCGCATATTCTCATATATAATAAACACTGTATATATATATATATACAAAATAAAAGCAATTACCTAATGGTCAACATTCCCAAATGCCCCCAACTACGCCAACGCTGATAAAGAAAGATAAATGCAGGCAGATCGACTATAATTAGTAGAAATCGAAAAAAAGATAATTCTATATTAAGTTTTACACCTTGTGACACCCATATGGTATACATATATATATATATATGTGTGTGTATGTTTGTGTGAGTGTGTATGTGTGTGTGTGTGTGTGTGAGTGTGTGTATGTGTGGGTATGTGTGTGTGTGTGAGTGTAATATATATCAATATCTAATAGATAGTTCAACTTTGATACAGTTTCTATATTTTCGACAATATAGTTATATATATATATATGTATATATATATGTATAAATATATGTATATATATATATATATATAACTATACTGTAGAAAATATAGCAACTGTATCAATGTTGAACTATGTATTACCAGTTATGTTTTAATGGTAAAATAATTGGCCACCCTTCGACAACTATTTTTTTTAGTATTCATATATATATATATATGTGTGTGTGTGTGTGTTTATATATATACATGCATATATATATATACAAAATAAAAGGAAATGCCTATTGGTGTACATTCCCAAATGCCCCCAACTACGCCAACGCTGATAAAGAAAGTCAAATGCAGGCAGATCGACAATAATGAGTAGAAATCGAAAAAAAGATCATTCTATATTAAGTTTTACACCTTGTGACACCCTTATGGTATACATATATATATATGTGTGTGTATGTTTGTGTGTGTATGTGTGTGTGTGTGTGTGCGTGTGTTTGTGTGAGTGTGTGTGTGTGGGTGTGTGTGTGTGTGTGTGTGTGTGTGTGTGTGTGTGTGTGTGTGTGTGTGTGTGTGTGTGTGTGTGTGTGTGTGTGTGTGTGTGTGTGTGTGTGTGTGTGAGTGTAATATCAATATCTAATAAATAGTTCAACTTTGATACAGTTTCTATGTTTTCGACAATATAGTTATATATATATATATATATATATATGTATATATATGTATAAATATATGTATATATATATATATATAACTATATTGTAGAAAACATAGCAACTGTATCAATGTTGAACTATGTATTAGACGAACCTGGTGTATTTTAAATATGGCTTAAATATTATACATATGTGGCTCTAATTAATCTAATAAATAAAATATAAAAAAATCTAGATAATCGGTATTGCAACATAGGAATATTAATTGCTCTATCTAAAGCATGTGATATCATAGACCACGATATTTTATTAAATAAACTAAATTGCTCTGGAGTAAGAGGTGTCTGTTTACAATGGTTTAGAAATTACCTGGAAAAAACCCACTTCACTGTAACAAACTATCATTAAACATAAATAAAACTAATTTTAGTATATTTACACCTGAAATAAAACATTTAATATATATAATGTAGTAATTCAAATAAATGGAATTAATATAAATCAAGTTACTTCCAAAACATTCTTAGTAATTTATCTAGAGGAACATTTAAACTGATCACTACCTATTAACTTAATTGTGTCCTCGTAGGTATATATAAATTAGTGCGATTTTTACCTGACGATATATTAAAAACCCTGTATTGCACATAAATTCTCCCCCATCAACAGTACTGTGTCCTAATATGGGCAAATACTTATACATCAATAATAAACAAAGTTTGTATTTTATAAAAGAAAGCAATCAGAATATTTACCAATCTCATTACCTTGCCCACAGAAAAACCAACTTACTAAAACTAAATGACTTATACAAATATCAGCTGGATGTGTTTATGTACCAACTTAATGACCAAATACTTCCAACCAGTACGTTAAATCTGTTAAATACATGTGTCCAAAATTCTGGAATTCTCTGACAACTGAAATTAAACAGTCTGTGACAGTATACCGATTCAAAAAGAAACTGAAACGTTTATAGTTGTCCCTTTATGAAGAAACTTAGCTAATTCCAGTAGTATCAAACAATTTATCATAATTAAATATTCACCTGGATTTAAACAAACGTAGTTAAATAGATAACAATTTAAAATGTTCAGAAGTTTTATTGTTTACGCGTTTACTAGTTAAGTAATTGTATTCTCATTAATGACATTATAGTTTTTTTAATTAACAGTTACTGTTTAACATTACATTTTTGTTACTGGTGGTTCCGCTAAAACCCTTACGAGTTTCTTAGGAATCTCCTTAGTTACACTACAATACTAAACTATATTACTTTGTCTTGTGTCTTTGCAAGTTAAATAGACTTACTATAATTATTATTATTCGTTTAAATATAACTCAACCATTCATATTATAATGAACGATATGGCGTTTTTGAATCCGTTTATATTAGATAACCTCGGATAAGACGAGTAGCGCTTGTCGCTGGTATTCATATGTCATATGCAAACTTAGCTTACGTCTAGATGCTGCACTCCATGCTAAGTTCAGTAGATCATCAGATTGATTATATTCATGTACACAACATCGGCCGAGCAACCGTGCCGGTCTATGCTGACATCAATCAATGTACGACGTTTGGATAATTACTACCCTCTAAGGAAACACGTAAGATTGGATTTAACATCCACAATATGTTATCAAAATGATATTATTAAAATGCTGTGCCCATTTTGGCGTCATAAACAAACGAATTATCTTAAACTAAACTGAACATTTTAATATGTGACAACTTGTTTTGTACATAAGTACATACATACATATATACATACATACATACATACATACATATGGAGAGCGCGGGTAGTGTAGTGGTTAGCACATCCGCCTGACATGACAGTGCTTTGAGTTCGAAACCCGGACTGGGCAGGCATGATGTTTGGTGTAAAAACCTGGTTCTCAACATTGGGGAGTGTGTGTATCTCTCGTGACTCGGAGATCACGTTATTGTCGGTCCCTTCTTAATTTGGGACGTGAAAGAACCACTAAGGACGAGAGAAGCATCCTGGCAGTGGCCACCCTCAGTGCCAGCATATTAATGTCGGTTTGGCGATAATGTTCTGAAAAAAGCTGAATAGTTGAATGAGACCTCATAAGACTATTGCATTGTAACCACAACAATACAGATTAGTCAGTTGATAGAACGCTGTACTTCGATTGATACGTGCGTGCGAATAGCATGCGAGTCTGGGCGTGCGAACTGAGCGCTGAACAACCGACATGTTATATAAAGTAATGATGATGAACAACGCGGATCAACAGAAATCCACCTTCTGACATTGCAACAATATTAACACAACAAGTTATGATTACGTACACAAATCAGTGAATAACTTACCCGTGTCCCACAAATTGCAATGTCCGCCGCAATAGTCATGATTAATTCACACTGATTCCACAAATCTTCCAGCCGTCTTAATTGCTCGGTAGATGAATGGTCACAGACACATCTCGATACACTAGTGGTCAGACCTAAGGGGTTATACACGACAGGACCACTCAGCTTGCAGCGACGATACTCTCCAGCGATTGCACAGCCTGGACATATCTGCTGTCGCATTGACACGTTCATGTGTGACGCCCAGCAGACCAGACGATGTACAGTGAGTCTGACGCACTTTTTTGGTTGTGCAAACCAACGCTGGGTAAATGCTACAAAGTATAGCGGTCGGTGTGTGTCAGATCGAGACAGGTCGCGGTGTCGCCATCGTTGAGATGCACCAGTAGTTCCTTCTTGACGACGGGTCAGCCTTGAGCGGGGATGGCGTTACAGACACAGATTTGATACTGGTGTAAATAAACAGTTTTGATACATATTAAAAAAAATCCGAGCATAACTGTAGCAGCTCAATGCAATACGTTCATAGACAATGAGAGTTACAGGTTTTATTGTCCGTGTTGGCCACCAGACTAATATCGTTACAAACAAAGATAGGTCTAAGCGGCACACAACTATATTCGTGTGCATTGTTGTCTTGTCCAATAACACAATGTATTTGTTATCTATTGAATACCATTAAGAAACTATACGTTCAGTGTTATTGAAACGTCAATACGTTGGCGCCAATGTAACTTGTAGATTAATACGAAATATCGTAATAACATAAAGCTTCACTCTCTCATTATTTCTGAAAGGCATAGACACAAGGAAATGACCAGCTAATTGCAGCACTGGTTCTATGCATGTAGCGTACACAATTTCATTATTTTGAATATTATCTACTGTTTTGAATAATAAAAGAGAAAACATCTACGCAACTAGATATTGCTATTGTGCCCACGAATTCCTGCACTTTTACTTAATGCAAACAACAGCATAAGCAACAGTTGAACTAGTTTACTACCGAACAACTGGTCTTTTTTACGAAACAAAACAACGCCAGTGCCCCTGATGAGCCGGTGTTAAGGACATCACAGCTCGTCCCGTCCAGTCGTCAAGAGTTAACGCTGAAGACAATGCGGAAAAGGTAGGAAAATATTACTTATAAGCTCTGTTTATGTTTCAAGAAAATGACGTCATATAGTGTGTGTGTGGGGGGAGAGGGTGTATGCGTGTGTATATGTGTACGTTCGAGCGTGCGTGCGTGTGTGTGTGTGTTTTTGGTTAGTGGATTTAGGTGGGTGGGTGAGTGAGTGTGTTTGTGTGTGTTTTGTTTATGTAGGGGTGCGTACGTAGGTATGTACGTATGCGAGTAAAAAGTCTAACTTTGTATCGTTTCGTGAAATCTGTCAATGTATTTCAACAGATAGTTTACTTTTACGCTGTGTGTAATACTTTTACTCAACATCTAAACATACCTGTTTGGGCTGCGCTGTGAGTAATAGACAGGATCATCCTCAACGTCGACATAGCGGACGCTGTCAGTAGTAGTGTGTGCCGTCTTACGATTACTTCTTCCGTAATCTGTGCACTCGACACACTCCTTACCTGACACACAGTGAAGCGTTACAACATTAAATGTAGTTTGCAATAAAAGCAACTCACTCGTGAATGTCCTTTATTCTGATATTTAAAGTACTAAGACAATGACTGTTCGGCGTTACTGTTTTGTGATTCTGAATAGGTTCGTTGTCCATCAAACACTTTATACATGAATAATAGTCTGTCTGCCTGTAGCTGTCGCCGGTTGAAGGATATTGAATTTTAGGTTTTGTTGTGATGGGTCATTCATGTTTAAAGTTAACATACATAAATGAATCGAACGCCACTATAAGAAATATTAAGTTTACGAAACATCGCCGACAGCTACAATATAGAAATAATAATCACAAATGTGGTAGACAGAGCATCCTTGAGGAAGTTGGATATGACGACAAAAGATGATTGATATACATACATTAGACACAGAGTTGGAAAATAGACGTGTCAAATATTAAAAACATTACTACCGGAATCCGCCCAACAAATCTGCTAGTTGTAGTAGTAGTCAACGACCATTCCTAAGGGCGCGTGACGACCGGTCGACACAAACGATGCAGTTCTAGTGCCATCGAGGAGGGACTTGTAGACACGAGCAGGGTTCAGCAGTCTGGAAAATATTATATAGTGATATATATACAGCAGTATTACAGTCGTGATATAATGTGGAGTGGGGCTTGGGTGTTTTACAACTCATCAGAGTATTTTTAATTAGTATTGTTATCTCCGTATCAACATTATCATGTATCTTGACTAAATTTGTATTATTTACCATTACGATTATTATACAATTACAAACGCACAGCAACAAGGTATCTTTATATGGAGCATAATTATAATAATAATAATCTTCATTTTGTATAGCGCCATATCCATAACGTTCATAGCGCTTCACATACAACCTAAATTATAAATAGCAAAAATTAAACAAATTTAAATATAAAAAAAAAAAAATTAAGCCAACAAAGCTGTGTAGACATCAATAGATTAAAAACAAAACACTTATCAAGGTAAACTAAGTACTTACAATGTTTAGTCGGCTTTAAAAAAAATCAAGACACAAATATGCATAACTTAGAATAAAAATGTTTCTGTGGTCTTTCAAGCAGTGTTCGCCATAATGAAAAGGTGACTTTTAAGGCTGTCTTGAAGGATTATAGAGAGATTTTTGAAGTAACAGTAGCGGCAGCGTGGACGAATGCGCATTCACCTGCTTTGGTTCGGGCTCTCGCAACGACAAGATTGTTACCCTCAGCAGAACGAAGATGTCTGGCTGGGTTATAAACTGACACAAGTGACTGCATATATGGTGGCGAGAGTTCAGCATTGAACGCCTTATATGTAAGTTCTGATATGTTATAGATAATCCGTTGCTGGACATTCAGCCAGTGGAGTTGGCGCAGTAGTGGTATCGCACTGTCGCATCGCGTACGCCGAGTTATTAGACAAACAGCATCCAGGGGAGTAAACAGCTCTACAACTCTACCAGTTTCCAACTAACAATTAATGTAGTTAAAGTGTGTAGTTAAAATCTGCTGTAACACAAAGTGTGCTGTAAACACAGGAAACAGTCTTTCTAAAGATTAACCAAGTTTTAATATCATAATTTCTACTTTGGATAAACTGAAACACTACACAAAACCATGGCGCCGTGCAAACGGCAAATAAAGACAGAGTAGCTGACCCCATACATGTTTAATATGCAATAATTCGGTAGATTGTGCAAAGTCGCAATGTGAGAATTCATGATGCAGAGGTGCAGAGGTGCAGAGGTGCAGAGGTGCAGAGGTGCAGAGGTGCAGAGGTGCAGAGGTGCAGAGGTGCAGAGGTGCAGATGGAGGGTTTTCACTTTGAGTGTTGAGGTTGTAAAAGGGTGGAGTGTTTACTGGCGGAAGTAGATGAGTTGATTGTTATGATGACAAGGAAGGGTGACATGGACAAGGTCAAACCAGATGGGGAGATTAGAGAGATCAGTGAGTACAGAGACAATGAGGCAAGTGGTAAGGAGAGAGAATCCAAGGAGACTGTTGAAGGAGGGAAGACAGCATTGAGAGGACAGAAGAAGACAGAAGGAAAAGGGACAAAGGAGAAGGTGACAGGAGGGAAAATGACAACAGGGGAAAGAAGACAGGAATTAAGGTGAGAGTGAAAGTGACGGGGGAGGTGAATGAGCTACTCCACAGCAGCGATAGATGGGATGACGAAAAAAGCGAGACTATTCACAGGTGACTCTTTAATGAGAAATACAGATTAGCCGCTTGGTGAAGGATAAGACATAGTGGTATGCTTACCAGGGACCAAGATAGAGCATATAACAGAAAGGGTAGAGAAAGTGATGGGTCCTGGATAAAGTAGACAAGGGTAGAAGAGATTGTTCTCTCAGGAATTTTACCAGTAATGGGAGGAAGGTGGCACATATATAGAAACTGCAAGAGGATGGCAATCAATGCACTAGTTGAGCTGAAGAAGAGGGTTTGTGATTCATAGATCGTCTTCATCTAAACGGAAAGGGGGCAGCAATTTGTTAGAGAATCTGCTGCGATCTGTTGACAGTTGAGCAGGTTGCGTTTAATCAAACAAGATGCACGGGGGGATTCACAAAGATGCCTGGAATTGGAGGCATACATAAAGATAGCACAATCAAATCAGCAAAGAACAGCCTGGAAAACTTTCCTGAAGCTGTATATAAATGCGTTTATTTAAATGCATGGAGCACTGTAAACAAAAGAAGTGAACTAAACATTATGATATTAAATATTGACCATCACATAATAAGTACAACTGAATCGAAAGTTTGAAAATATGCTATGAAAATACCAGAAATTGATCTAAATCCAAGACAATAATCAGTTCTCATGGTAGCAAGGCTCCCAGTCATATGTTTATATACATTTATGGGGTAAATTAGTATGTGCAATACATATGATTAATGTTACTGGTGATTAACTGCATAATGTGTTTATTAACTTTGTATAGTTAGTAATTTTGCTAACAGCATATTTACATTAAAAAATATCTTAATTATCAGGTTGTTGACATTTTACATATGCTTCGGAACATGATGAATATATAATCAAAACCCTTCAACTACAGGCTCACCAAAAATTCAACTGCACCCCTCTTAAGGCTCACTAAAATCCCCAACTGTATCCCCACATGAGTTTCCCCCAAACCCTCCGACTGCATCCTCCTTGAGGGTGACCAAAATACTCCAGCTTATATAATGACCGCTCCCTAACTTGTCAGCCTGAAACATGTTTTGTTCCTTATTTCACGATGTTATCAAACCCTTCGATATTGACAATTTCGTACATGAATCAAATAGTATTGACAGGTTCTCCTTTCGCATTTTGCGGTGAAAATAGCGTGATGCACGACAGAAAACTGTGTTGAACCGCGACCGATATTGTCAATGCAATAAAATAGTTTGCGTTACACATTTGTTTCTCGTTCCAGAATATTAAAAATACCAAATTTGTTTCACCGACTACAATCGACGTAGTCGGAAGTTTTTAATTTTACGTGATTATGACGTCACCCCGTCTTCCAGTTTAACGTAGTCGGTGTAGTGGATACACTGCAGAAGGAGAGAGTCTCGAGTGGTGTGGTCTGGTTAAATAGGCCAAAAAAGGCCAGGGTATCACGGCCTTAATGATTCTTGTCGTACCGGATGTTAGGCGGATATAATTAGATTTTTTTCAACGTTACGCTAGTTTTCTGCGATTGTTCGTTGATGAGCTACGGTCATGTAACGTAAACTGCATATACAAACGTCATTTGTGAGTCTTCTATGTGTAGCGGAAGGCAGTTTTAGAGCTATTTTTCATTATTTTTAATGTATACTACAAAATTGTATTCCTATATGAAAATTGTGTTTACTTACATAAATTATGATTAGTTCTAGATCTTTTGTGAGAAATAAAATGTGTTTAACATGAATAGATAACTAGATATAGATAATTGAAAGAGGGGTGTTCAAATGGCTCAACTATTATTATGCATGTGTGGGGTAAATTTTGCCACAGCTCGGGGTAAGGTGAGCGTAGTTGGGAAATGTTTTAGTTGATGCAGGCCCTCTGTTGAAACTTCATAATGAACACAATAAAGACACCGACCCAATGAATACACAAATATCGCTGACAAGCCAAAAACGCATAATTAATCATTGAACACACAGTTAAGATGATATTAAAGGCCCATTGCAATCACAATATAACTAACTGCATGTATGATGCCCTGTTCCTATCCGATGTCCCGATTTCCCAATGTTCCGAACACATGAACTCTGTGATGTATTTTCCCCCTCCCCTGTATAGATCAACTGGATCCATTTCGATATTAAATATGTTATAATGAAAGTTCTAATAATACACGAATCAATAAAAAAAAATGTGTTACCAATGCGTAGTTAAACAATTCGTAACTGCGGAGACAATAACATACGGCGACATGCTTTGATAATTTACAGACTAGTAAATAGTAATCACAATCACCAAACGTTTCGTTAATAATACAAAACGTACTTTTAGCTGTGATTTTCGAACCATTGTGATGATTTTCACATGATGTATGTTAATAATGTTCTAATAACATATCCTATCACTAGTTGGAATCAAACAACAGTCACCTTTGTAGTTTTCTGGGAAACATTCATGGCTCAACTAACCCAGTGGCTCAAATAACTTCCCCCTAGTAGCGCTAATCGGAGGATGGACATTTTTACTGGTAACAATTAAAAGAAGGATGTGGCTCTACAACTTCAGGAAAGGAAGAAGAGAAACTCAAAGATATTCTTGAAGCAACCCAGGAAACTCCGGAGACGATGGGTAGTGGCTGAGTTACACAAACGAGCATATCAACGATTGTTTTATTCGAGGGTTCAGTGATTGAGAATGGTATTTCAAAACCACTGCGTTATTGTAGATGTATGTGGTTCATATTTCTATGGCACCGGGTGAACAAAAAAAGGTAGATGTACATGTGACATGCTTTTGTTGGCTCAAGGTGAAGTAGATGGAATGATTACTACGTGTTAAACGTAAACTACATTTCTAAGAACTGGCCACATAAACAAGCATCATGCATGAATACGTTGAAGTAGATCAACTAAGCACGCAATGTGGCTCTACAACTTCAAAAAAGGAAGATATATGAAACTCAAAGTTCTTCTTGAAGCAAAACAGGACAGAGATCACGGTGATGACGGGTAGTTATTGAGATACCCAGACGAGCACATCAACGCTCTTTACGTTCAACGGTTGAGAGAAGGAGATTGAGATTTAAAATTTAACATTATATTTACATGGAAACTGATGAACATAGAAAACGTGTTTAAATAGAACTGTTTTCAATGAAACAGGATGAAGACGGTGGAATTACGAATACATGTGAACGTCGTATTGAATTACTAGTGTCGGACATTAGTGGAGACGTACTCATATCTGGACAAAACAGTTAGTGTTATCTGCTAAACACGGTCTCATATTACACATTTTATGACGATTCAATGGGTAATTATCTCAACTTGGTTGTAATAATGTTAAAGGGCTGACGTGCTTTATTTGCCTCACAACTTGAGAACAATAATCTACTAGTGTGTTTTAATGTATCCAATGTATCGGCGACATGTAAAAAGTAAATGTAAATTCATATATAACACAGTATCGATTCTTTAGGACTACCTAAGGATCTTTAAACTTTACTCCCTGACAGACCTGTTCTACCGAACACTATCTTGACTTCGCTGGGAAGCGTTCAGCCACGCTGCAATTAATGCGCGAAGGTAATTTGTACACAAATATCCATGACTTACTTTATTGAGGTACTCATTTACACACCTAAGTGAAGTGGAACAACGTGGAGTGAAAGAACTTGCCCAAGGCTCGAACATGTTAACAAAGGATTCGGACCCGAGTTCTCTCGATTGAAAAGCCTATGCTCTAGTAACTACGCCAATAAATGTATGAATGTATGTATGGATGTATGTGTGCGTGTGAGTGTTTGTATATGTATGTATGTATGTATATATATATATATGTATGTATGTAAGTATGTTTGTATGTATGTATGTATGTATGTATGTATGTATGTATGTATGTATGTATGTATGTATGTATGTATATAAGTATGTATGTATGTATGTATGTATGTATGTATGTATGTATGTATGTATGTATGTATGCATGTATGCATGTATGTATGTGTGTACGTGTGTACGTATGTACGTATGTACGTATGTACGAATGTATGCATATATGCATGCCTTTATGTTTGTATGTATGTATGTACGTGTGTAGGTAGGTACGTATTACTTACGTGCGTATTTATGTATCACGCTCTCATGGATTATTATATACGCACTCGGAAGAAAAGAAACGCCTTTTTGGACATTCACCGTTGATTAACGGTTCTTATCGGTGTTACGGTTCGTACCGGACACTGTGTGGGCAAAATTACATTCTTAACAACGTTAGCGTCTTTTTTGTGATTATTCAGAAATTCGCGGATGAATTACAGTCGTTTCATGTATTTTGCGTTTCGAAAAACCGGTCACATAAAACACCATGTACGTCGTACGTCGGTGTATATAGAGCCAGGCAAAGGATGGACATAATATTGTGTGCTAGTATCATTAGAATATAAAAGAGGCTCTACAACTTCAACTTAATTGAAGTTGAATTGAAATTGGTTGATATTTGGCATAAATAATACAAAGATAAAGTACATGTAGTAACAATGAATGCTAGGACGCCAGCAAAAACTAAACTAGTTGAAGCAACTGGATGCCCTATATGGTATATAATATTGATATACATGTACTTATAGATGATGTATATCATTGTATACATATTACATATCTATACTTAGACAGTTAAATAAAACTAATTAAAACTTGAATAAAGGAAGAGCTATGAACGTCAAAGGTCTTCCTCAACCAACCAAGGAGAGACGTAGTTTTTATACAAATAGAACACCAACGATCGTTTCGTTAAAGAGTTCAGTAAATGACAGCAATATATTTGAAAACTATTCCGTTATTTTACGACTGTGGGGTTCTGTCTAACACAATATTCACACTGAGACGGATGAACGTATATAAACGTGTTTAAATGGATCTGTTTTCAATGTCACAGGATAACGATGGCAGCAACATCAATGCATGTGATCAGAAATACGTAATTACTCGTAAAGGACATTAGTGGAGACATACGCCTACCTGGACGTAATAAAAATTGCCGTTAGCGTATTAAATGCTTAAGAAGGCATCATATTACACATTTTATTACAACTAAGTAGTTAAATTTCAACAGACGATCCGTTCACGACGGCCTAGGTTGGGGGAAAATACGTTCTACTGAATATTATTCCATGAAAGTCACACGCACAAACAAAGGCACGCACGCACGCACACACGCACGCACGCACGCACAACCACGCGCAATTGAACAGGCACACAAACGCACACACACACGCACAAACATAACATAATATATGGTACGATCAAAAAAGCTGACAATAAAGCATCTAGATTATGTTAAGCGAACTTTATAGACAATGAACATAATGACTAAGACTCGCAGCAGTGGCAATGACTTCCTTAACATAGACCGACCTGAATAGTATTCCTGCAATATGAATCTATCGAGCAGGAAGACGGGCATACATACTGCTAAGTGTCGCATAACAGATCTACGCTATGTGTGGTTCACCGTTCACCGTTCACGAATACGAAATTGTGGCGATAAATTAATAATGTAATTTATAAGCAATCAAATAAAAAAACAAGAAATATTGACAAAAACTTCATTAGTCAGTACCACCTATGACTTATGACAATAGGCCAAAGCCAGGCGGCGATTAATTAATGCAGTACACCAATGTTATGTACATATAGATTATGAAATCGCCAAATTCGATAACAGTCCGTCACAGAAGTAGGCCTATGACCAATATGTTAATGAATAGGCAGACCCAAACAAGCCTGTTATTTTAGGTAGGGCCTGCTTGTGTGTCCGAAAAGAGGATTCCTGGGTAGCGGGTCCGCCGTTATTTCGAGCACGAACAGGAATAACGTAAAAGAAGCTCAACTCCTTTCGTGTGATCTCCTTTGAGCTATTTTGCAACGTTTGTGGTTGAAAACATTAATGTGGTGGCCAAATTAAACCCGTATTCACAATAACGTTGCGAATGCTTTTTAGGTGGGAATTAATACTTGCACACAAAGGGAAATAGAAAAATGTATAACATTACAATTATATATGATAATGGGGTTATAACAGGAGACAATCCAACTGAATATAGCTAACAATGTACACTGTTATCTTAACGTGTATTTGTTTAACAAAATATAACATTGAAGAAAATATACAATCGTGACCTACCAGGGATTTGTAATGTCAGAAAATTTGAACACTTGCACCCGTGGAGATTCGAAAACTAACTCAAAATGACCTATGGAATGAGTCAATAGCAACAAACCCACATTAGTTTGGTTAAAACGTTTGTTAAATTGTTAAAACAATTGTATCTTAATATATGTATTATTGCGAAAACAGAACATTTGCGACAATGCAAAAGAGTGGATTCCTTTGGCTAGGAAATCGATAGTTCCACATGACAGGGAGACGTAGAAATAGCACAGCATTACCAAATGTGTAGCCAATTGGTGACACAGTAGACACTAGTCATGGTTATTATCGTTAAATTGTTATAGTTGTATAATGTCGGCTTTCTATAATGCGTCTTTTCTATTGGTTGCACAGGAGATTGTATGTCACATACGTTTGCAAGCACGTCTGAAGTTTTATGGAAATTCACCCAAATTCTCCAATAAATACCATTCAATGCTAATGCAATGCAAACGTGAAGGTCAGAGCAGAATGAAGACAAACCATATTGTCCGGGGGTATGAGGAAGTTTTGGAGCCAATGTCCACAGTGTATGCTTCAAAACGTTATGATCAGAGTAAATAAAATAAAGCAGCCAAGGTAATTAGTTCCAATAAAACATTACGGAATCACTGTTTCTCCCGATCAATCTTGTCCATCTTTCCGTGGAACGGGAAAGTCAATGATCTAGTATTAGCCTGGTTTATGAACCTGTATTTGTTTAATATTTTTTTATTGAAGCGCCGTGATGCAGTGGCCAGAGCTTCGGACTCTCAACCGAGAGAACTCGGGTTCGAATCCTGTGCGGCGGTGTCGAACCTTGGGCAAGTTCGTTCACTATACGTTGCTCCAGTTCACTCAGCTGTATGATTGAGTACCTGGCTATAGACAGTGGTGGATATATGTGTACGACTAGTCTTCGCGTATTAATTGCAGGGTGGCTGGATGCTTCCCAGAGAAGACGAGATGGTGTTCGATTGAACAGGTCTGCCAGGGAGAAAAGCGTAAAACGCTTTGAGCAGTCCTGAGGAATGGATACTGCGCTATATAAGAACTTTCCTTTACCTTTACTTCATAGGCGTATGGGGTACATACTTTAATTGACATTTACATCGGAATTCTTATTCACACATTTTATGTTCTAGTTTGACCTAATATGTTATACTTGATTGAACAGTAGTTCGTTCTTAGAATCACAGGAGCATTTGTTGTTAAATCAAGTTCGTGTATCAAATAATTAATGTAACGTGTTGTAGGTGCCTTACAACCAAACTTTAAATAAAATGATTTGGGTCGAGCACCACCCACCTACAGGACCAGTGTAACTTGAGCTTAATTTGATCATACGCGATATACATCAAGTGTCTTTAATCACATACTTTGTCGTTATCTTCATCACAAATGTGTCCGAGTGTAAGCGATCCACGACCTACGCACAGGAAATAATGTGGGCGAACCGTCAGAGGTACGGGTATATCAAGACAGGCGATCGCTGGTGTTGGTCATTCGTCTGAAACTGTGCAGAAGAATCGTTTCCGTCGTCCGACAAGATTAGGTATGGTAGATTGGTTTACTTGCATTTCTTTCGCTGAACAGTTATTTAAGTCAAAGCAAGTTCCTTCGCATTTTCGAATGGTCATCGATCAACATGTATGTTGTACGTGAAAGATGTTATCTTTGCTAAGTCGCGTATTTCATTTCATTTTCATGTTTTTAGAGTAGCCTACTATTTGCCATTTTTTGATCTTCAGGATATCATCATGAAGGGATCATTCCTTGTTGCCGTCCTATCAGTGATAGTCCTCCGGGCCGGTAAGTGTTCATTGCTTTCTTATAAGCTTTGGTGTATTGTGGTAATGAGAAATATTGGTATGATTAACAAAAATGGTGAGTCGATGCAAAGTTCTTGATGAAACACTAAACAGTCTTCTACAGTAAAGTGTAATATTAATTATGATTGGATGGTACGGAACCATCAGTGAAATCGGTATGTAAACGACATAGCGGAAATGAAAATATCAATTACATAAGATACAACATTCAACGTATTTAATACGCTGATAATATTAGTGTATTGAATATATTATTTGTACTACATTACGTGTTTTCACGCTCGGCACACCTGGATTTAATTCAGATTTTTGCAAGTAACTAATTCCGATTTACATATTCTCTGGTGTTTACAGTGGACATTTGATTATAAACACAATGTGTGTACATCTGAGTTCGTTTCCATATAGCACTCTATCGTCTCTTTTAGCCGCCGATTTCGGGGATTGGTCGTCCTTCGGAGATTGCATGTGCGATTTGAAGAGATACAGAAGCCGTGTTTGCGATGCGGAGCCTTGTGTGGGCGACTACGTGGATAGCGAAGGCTGCGCCTGTGTGCCCTTGGACGCTGCAGGTATATATGTTGCACTTATGTTATATCACAGTTTGAAAATATAACAATTACAGGGATTTGTTTTTGAACTAGTATAAATTAATAACAACAGTGTCCGCGAATATATTAATTATTATCTGAATTATGTCAACATGTATAACGTTGCGATTCTATTTCTCCATTTGCGGTGCAGCTGATTGCCCGATGGTGTCCGGCGCCGACAGCGTCTACGGCCTGCTGGCTGATCCGTGCAAATGCCAGAACTACTACCAGTGCGAATACAACACAACGACGGAAGAGTTCATCGCCTACCAGCGAACCTGCAACCCGTGTGAGATTTGGGATCAGGTCGTCCTCACCTGTGTACGAGATGAGAGCTTGGGAGACTGCACATTCTTCCCCTCTACCGAGGGTACTGGTGAGTTTGAGGAATCGTCTAATCCTACGTCACTGATTGGTTGCAGTCTATTAGTTGATGTCATATAGTTGCTGATTTGCGGTTACGCATATATTTATAAATGAAGGTATTTATAAAAAAATAGAGGCAGCACATTATACTAACAACGATCCACCTTGCAAAAAGGGGATCAGAGTATT
>OZ023211.1:38792825-38802825 GCA_963995525.1 Escarpia spicata | reverse complement strand
GATGTGTGGAATCAACTTGTAATGTCATATGATGGCCAAGAAGCTATGTTCTACCTGAACAAGGTTCTCGTCGCGACAGAAACTCTCGGTGGTGCGTTATTGCAATTCATTCAGCGTTTTCCTACAGGAACTCTTCTAACTTCATAGAGTTACTTTAGAATAGAGTCTATCGGTGATATATTATATTATAATACGTAACCTAAACTGACATAATAACAACATAACAGTGAAATTAAAGAGTTGATGTTTACTTCATCGCATCGGTGGAATCACAGTTGTTATTCATCAGTAAAACACTCATCCAGAATCTCTTATAATTGTATACGGAGATGGACTATATACAACGTAGAATAATTTTTTTGGCAGTATGCGGTAATCTAGCAAGTGGAAAATGTTACGAAATACAATAAAAACAATGTTAAGAAGCGACCCGAGCAGAGCGTAAAGCCGTAAACCTTAGCTTGCTATGCATACTAAATCGGCTTACGCTATCAAGTCTCCAACAGGTGAATGGGTTCGCTAAAATCTATCGCTTCCCGTACGACATGCGTGCATATTTTGGGTAACATAAGTTATATTTCATTATGTACAGGGCGATTGAACCGTGTCAAGGCCTCGTTGGTGTTCGGTGGCTGCACGTGTGGCGGTGATTGCTTCTTCGATGGATATCTGGATTCGGTACGTACCTTTGAATACAGGTTCTTAATTGTTTGTTATGCTAATTATTTAATTCCACTTAATTATGTTATACCTCTGGTATCCTGGCATGCTTTGTTTTCTGATTAACTGATTAACCGTAATAGCGCTGACAATAACGTTATTTTTATTACAAATCCGTAAACATGTCAGTCGTGTGATGATTAATTATTACTTGGATAACGAGGAAACGATTAGTAAAATAATATGTGTTTTAAAACTGGTGGACCCGTTGTCATTTTTAGTTGTTAAACGCGGATTTGAAACTATAATAATACTATAGATAACATCGGAATTTTGTTAACGCATATATAGCGTCCACACCTGCAGTGCGTCCTTATTATAAAAAAACCGTTTACCCATGCTGTTCAGCTGATCACGAATAATACATTGGAATTCAAGTTATTTCAAACATCAGACGATTCTCTCGCTTTAGCTTTTATCGCCGCATTTCAGGTCCAATAAAACAAAACAAAAATATCGATAGTTATCAAATCGATTTCGGATATAAACTGTAAACCGAAGCATTAACTAATCACTGGTAAACTACTACGTTATTACTAGTGACGGTTAAATGTTGTCAACAATAACCTAGCAGATACGTTGTCTCATTCAATACTATGTTGCTCTCTCGACAGATCTGCTTCCTCAAGGGAGCTGTGGACCTGTCCTATGTCGTCGGCCTGTTCGATAACCCCAGCGTGTGTATTGTGCCCGTGGCTCCTCCGTAAGACTGATTGGTTCACTGACTGATTCTGTAAAATTATATTTTGTGACGTGATGGGAGAAGACCCCATATTTCAACCAACGAACGTGTATTTAGTTTAATCATCATAATAAAATAGTATTGCATTGAAAACCGTCTGTCTGTTTTTATTTGAGTTGCATGACAATATATTTATATAATATCATTACGGCAAGAAGGTGTAATTCCACAGAGAACACGGAACACGTACGTAGAACACGTTCATGTGTGTGTGTGTGTGAAACAAACGGTGGCGGATCTAGTATGTCGGAAAGGAGACAACAGGGGGCAAGGCTAATATCACCAGTTATATTTTAATGGTAAAATAATTGGCCACCCTTCGACAACGATTTTTATTTAGTATTCATATATATATATATGTGTGTGTGTGTGTGTGTGTGTGTGTGTGTGTGTGTGTGTGTGTGTGTGTGTGTGTGTGTGTGTGTGTGTGTGTGTGTGTGTGTGTGTGTGTGTGTGTGTGTGTGTGTAATATATATATCAATATATAATAAATAGTTCAACTTTGATACAGCTTCTATGTTTTCTACAGTATTGTTATATATATATATATTGCTCTAATTAATCGATTAAATAAAATATCAACACATATAGATAATCGGAATTGCAACATAGGAGTATTCATTGCTTTATCTAAAGCATTTGATATCATTGACCATGATACTTATTAAATAAATTAAAATGCTATGGAATAAGAGTTGTCTGTTTACAGTGGTTTAGAAATTACCTAGAAAACAAAAAACAATTTGTTTCTTATAATCAATATAATTCTGAAATATTGACAGTTACTTGAGGCGTTCCTCAAGGATCAATACTTGGTCCACTTCTTTTCATCTTATAATGACATTGTTAAAACATTCACACCTTCATTTTATTTACAGATAAAACAAACATGTTTCACTAACATTCTAATTTTAGTAAACGTATTGAAGAAGTAAATTCAGAACTTGATAATATACCTACATGGCTTCACTGTAACAAACTATCATTAAACTTAAATAAATATTTTTTTAGTATATTTACACCTGAAAATAAAAACATAAAATATATATAATGCAGTAATTCAAATAAATGGAATTTATATAAATTAAGTTATTTCAACGAAATTCTTAGGAATATAATTCTGAAATATTGACAGTTACTTGAGGCGTTCCTCAAGGATCAATACGTGGTCCACTTCTTTTGATCTTATATATAAATGACATTGTTAAAACATTAACACCTTCATTTTATTTACAGATAAAACAAACATGTTTCACTAACATTCAAATTTTACTAAACGTATTGAAGAAGTAAATTCAGAACTTGATAATATACCTACATGGCTTCACTGTAACAAACTATCATTAAACTTAAATAAATATTTTTTTAGTATATTTACATCTGAAAATAAAAACATAAAATATATAATGCAATAATTTAAATAAATGAAATTAATATAAATCAAGTTATTTCAACGAAATTCTTAGGAATTTATGTAGAGGAACATTTAAACTGATCACTACATAATAACTTAATTGTGTCCTCGTAGGTATGCTTTATAAATTAGTGCAATTTTTACCTGACGATATATTAAAAACTAAAACTATGTATTGCACATTAATTCTCCCCCATCAACAGTACTGTGCCCTAATTTGGGCAAATACTTATACGTCAAGTATAAACAAACGTAATATTTGACAAAAGAAAGCAATCAGTATAATTACCAAGTCTCATTACCTTGCCCACAGATAAACCAACTTACTAAAACTAAATGACATATACAAATATCAGCTTGGTGTGTTTATGTACCAACTTAATAACCATATGCTTCTAACCAGTACGATAAATCTTTTTAAATAAAAATATTGATATACATAGACATAACACCAGAACGCATACAGACTATTTTATACCTCTGGTTAGAACTAACATCAATAAATTCTCTGTTAAATACATGGGTCCAAAATTCTGGAATTCTCTGACAACTGAAATTAAACAGTCTGTGGCAGTATACCGATTCAAAAAGAAACCGAAACGTTTGTTGTTGTCCCTTTATTAAGAAACTTAGCTAATTCCAGTAGTATCAAATAATTTTTCAGAATTAAATATTCACCTGGAATTAAACAAACCTAGTTAAATAGATAACAATTAAAAATATTCAGAAGTTTTATTTTTTAAGCGTTTACTAGTTAAGTAATTGTATTCTCATTAATGACATTATAGTTTTTTTAATTAACAGTTACTGTTTAACTTTAAATTTGTTTTTGTTACTGGTGGTTCCGATAAAAATCCTTACGAGTTTCTAAGGAATCTCCTTAGTTACCCTACAGTGTTAAACTATATTACTATGTCTTGTATCTTTGCAAGTTAAATAGATTTACTATAATTATTTATATTTCTTTAAGTATAACTCAACCTTTCATATTATATTGAATGATATGGCGTTTTTGAATCCGTTTATATTAGATAACCTCGGATAAGACGAGTAGCTCTTGTCGCTGGTATTAAAGTCATATACAAACGTAACTTACGTCTAGATGCTGCACTCCATGCTTAATTCAGTAGATCATAAGATTTATTATATTCATGTACACAATATCGACCGAGCAACCGTGCCGGTCTGTGCTGACATCAGTCAATGTACGACGTTTGGATAATTACTAACCACTAAGGAAACACGTAAGATTGGATTTAACCTCCACAATATGTTATCAAAATGATATTATTAGAATGCTGTGCCTATTTTGGCGTCATAAACAAATGAATTATTTTAAACTATACTGAACATTTTAATACGTGACAACTTGTTTTTGTACATAAGTACATGCATACATACATACATACATATATACATACATACATACATACATACATACATACATACATACATACATACATACATACATACATACATACATACATACATACATGCATACATACATGCATACATACATGCATACATACCATTAAAGCTAGAAAAAATCGAAAAGCACCATGACATGACAGTATTTGTGCAGAAATGTACAAAACAGAGAAGAGGAAACACCGAGTACCCTTCGTCAGATCTTCCAGAAGATATGGGATGAAGAAGACACACCAAACGAATGGAAGACAGGCACGATCCAAGACAATTTGAACACAAACCGCTGGCATCGTTAACTTTTGTTCAAATATTCCTAATGGCGTCAGTAAGCACGTATCGCTGCACTTGCTGCATACTTCTCAGATGAGCCCAACCCGTTTAAAGATGAGAAAATCATGTCAGATCTGATCGTGTTAATAATTTCACTTATTTTCCAAGCGCTCTTCGAGGTGCGGTGCATGCTAATATGGAGGAGGAAAATTCATAATAGCGCTAAGTTTGAAAATATGCTATGAAAATACCAGAAATTGGTCCAAATCCAAGACAATAACCAGTTGTTTATGGACTTAATTATTATGTGCAATACATATGATTAATGTTACTGGTTATTAACTGCATAATGTGTTTATAAACTTTGTATAGTTAGTAATTTTGCTAACAGCATATTTATATTAAAACTATTTTAATTATCATGTTGTTGACATTTTACATATGCTTCGGAACGTGATGAATATATAATCAAAACCCTTCAACTACAGGCTCACCAAAAATTCAACTGCACCCCTCTTAAGGCTCACTAAAATCCCAAACTGTGTCCCCACATGAGTTTCCCCAAAACCCTCCAACTGCATCCTTCTTGAGGGTGACCAATATACTCCAGCTTATATAATGACCGCTCCCTAACTTTTCAGCCTGAAACATGTTTTCTTCCTTATTTCAGGTTGTCATCAAACCTTTCGATATTGACAATTTCGTACATGAATTAAATAGTATTGACAGGTTCTCCTTTTGCATTTTGCGGTGAAAATAGCGTGATGCACGACAGAAAACTGTGTTGAACCGCGACCGATATTGTCAATGCAATAAAATAGCTTGCGTTACACATTTGTTTCTCGTTCCAGAATATTAAAAATACCAAATTTGTTTCACCGACTACAATCGACGTAGTCGGAAGTTTTTAATTTTACGTGATTATGACGTCACCCCGTCTTCCAGTTTAACGTGGTCGGTGTAGTGGATACACTGCAGAAGAAGAGAGTCTCGAGTGGTGTGGTCTGGTAAAATAGGCCAAAAAAGGCCAGGGTATCACGGCCTTAATGGTTCTTGTCGTACCGGATGTTAGGCGGATATAATTAGATTTTTGTCAACGTTACGCTAGTTTTCTGCGATTGTTCGTTGATGAGCTACGGTCGTGTAACGTAAACTGCATATAAAAACGTCATTTGTGAGTCTCCTATGTGTAGCGGAAGGCAGTGTTAGAGCAATTTGTAATTATTTTTAATGTATACTATAAAATTGTATTCCTATATGAAAATTGTGAAGCCTATGCTCTAGTAACTACGCCAATAAATGTATGAATGTATGTATGGATGTATGTGTGCGTGTGAGTGTTTGTATATGTATGTATGTATGTATATATATATGTATGTTTGTATGTATGTATGTATGTATGTATGTATGTATGTATGTATGTATGTATGTATGTATGTATGTATGTATGTATGTATGTATGTATGTATGTATGTATGTATGTATGTATGTATGTATGAATGTGTGTGTGTATGTATGTATGTATGTATATAAGTATGTATGTATGTATGTATGTATGTATGTATGTATGCATGTATGTATGTCTGTATGTGTGTACGTGTGTACGTATGTACGTATGTACGTGTGTACGAATGTATGCATATATCATTTACACACCTAAGTGAAGTGGAACAACGTGGAGTGAAAGAATTTGCCCAAGGCTCGAACATGTTAGCAAAGGATTCGGACCCGAGTTCTCTCGATTGAAAAGCCTATGCTCTAGTAACTACGCCAATAAATGTATGAATGTATGTATGGATGTATGTGTGCGTGTGAGTGTGTGTATATGTATGTATGTATGTATGTATGTATGTATATATGTATGTATGTATATATGTATGTATGTATGTATGTGTGTATGTGTGTACGTATGTACGTATGTACCAATGTATGCATATATGCATGCATTTATGTTTGTATGTATGTATCTACGTGTGTAGGTAGGTACGTATTACTTACGTGCGTATTTATGTATCACGGTCTCATGGATTAATATATACGCACTCGGAAGAAAAGAAACGCCTTTTTGGACATTCACCGTTGATTAACGGTTCTTATCGGTGTTACGGTTCGTACCGGACACTGTGTGGGCAAAATTACATTCTTAGCAACGTTAGCGTCTTTATAAAACACCATGTACGTCGTACGTCGGTGTATATAGAGCCAGGCAAAGGATGGACATAATATTGTGTGCTAGTATCATTAGAATATAAAAGAGGCTTTACAACTTGAACTTAATTGAAGTTGAATTGAAATTGGTTGATATTTGGCATAAATAATACAAAGATAAAGTACATGTAGTAACAATGAATGCTAGGACGCCAGCAAAAACTAAACTAGTTGAAGCAACTGGATGCCCTATATGGTATATAATATTGATATACATGTATTTATAGATGATGTATATAATTGTATACATATTACATATCTATACTTAGACAGTTAAATAAAACTAATTAAAACTTGAAATAAGGAAGAGCTATGAACGTCAAAGGTCTTCCTCAGCCAACCAAGGAGAGACGTAGTTTTTATACAAATAGAACACCAACGATCGTTTCGTTAAAGGGTTCAGTAAATGACAGCAATATATTTGAAAACTATTCCGTTATTTTACGACTGTGGGGTTCTGTCTAACACAATATTCACACTGAGACGGATGAACGTATATAAACGTGTTTAAATGGACCTGTTTTCAATGTCACAGGATAAAGATGGCAGCAACATCAATGCATGTGATCAGAAATACGTAATTACTCGTAAAGGACATTAGTGGAGACATACGCCTACCTGGACGTAATAAAAATTCCCGTTAGCGTATTAAATGCTTAAGAAGGCATCATATTACACATTTTATTACAACTAAGTAGTTAAATTTCAACAGACGATCCGTTCACGACGGCCTAGGTTGGGGGAAAATACGTTCTACTGAATATTATTCCATGAAAGTCACACGCACAAACAAAGGCACGCACGCACGCACAACCCCGCGCAATTGAACAGGCACACACACGCACACACAGAACATAATATATGGTACGATCAAAAAAGCTGACAATAAAGCATCTAGATTATGTTAAGCGAACTTTAAAGACAATGAACATAATGACTAAGACTCGCAGCAGTGGCAATGACTTCCTTAGCATAGACCGACCTGAATAGTATTCCTGCAATATGAATCTATCGAGCAGGAAGACGGGCATACATACTGCTAAGTGTCGCATAACAGATCTACGCTATGTGTGGTTCACCTTTCACCGTTCACGAATACGAAATTGTGGCGATAAATTAATAATGTAATTTATAAGCAATCAAATAAAAAAAACAAGAAATATTGACAAAAACTTCATTAGTCAGTACCACCTGTGACGTATGACAATAGGCCAAAGCCAGGCGGCGATTAATTAATGCAGTACACCAATGTTATGTACATATAGATTATGAAATCGCCAAATTCGATAACAGTCCGTCACAGAAGTAGGCCTATGACAAATATGTTAATGAATAGGCAGACCCAAACAAGCCTGTTATTTTAGGTAGGGCCTGCTTGTGTGTCCGAAAAGAGGATTCCTGGGTAGCGGGTCCGCCGTTATTTCGAGCACGAACAGGAATAACGTAAAAGAAGCTCAACTCCTTTCGTGTGATCTCCTTTGAGCTATTTTGCAACGTTTGTGGTTGAAAACATTAATGTGGTGGCCAAATTAAACCGGTATTCACAATAACGTCGCGAATGCTTTTTAGGTGGGAATTAATACTTGCACACAAAGGGAAATAGAAAAATGTATAACATTACAATTATATATGATAATGGGGTTATAACAGGAGACAATCCAACTGAATATGGCTAACAATGTACACTGTTATCTTAACGTGTATTTGTTTAACAAAATATAAGATTGAAGAAAATATACAATCGTGACCTACCAGGGATTTGTATTGTCAGAAAATTTAAACACTTGCACCCGTGGAGATTCGAAAACTAACTCAAAATGACCTATGAAATGAGTCAATAGCAACAAACCCACATTAGTTTGGTTAAAACGTTTGTTAAATTGTTAAAACAATTGTATCTTAATATATGTATTATTGCGAAAACAGAACATTTGCGACAATGCAAAAGAGTGGATTCCTTTGGCCATTAAATCGATAGTTCCACATGACAGGGATACGTAGAAATAGCACACCATTACCAAATGTGTAGCCAATTGGTGACACAGTAGACACTAGTCATGGTTATTATCGTTAAATTGTTATAGTTGTATAATGTCGGCTTTCTATAATGCGTCTTTTCAATTGGTTGCACAGGAGATTGTATGTCACATACGTTTGCAAGCACGTCTGAAGTTTTATGGAAATTCACCCAAATTCTCCAATAAATACCATTCAATGCTAATGCAATGCAAACGTGAAGGTCAGAGCAGAATGAAGACAAACCATATTGTCCGGGGGTATAAGGAAGTTTTGGAGCCAATGTCCACAGTGTATGCTTCAAAACGTTATGATCAGAGTAAATAAAATAAAGCAGCCAAGGTAATTAGTTCCAATAAAACATAACGGAATCCCTGTTTCTCCCCATCAATCGTGTCCATCTTTCCGTGGAACGGGAAAGTCAATGATCTAGTATTAGCCTGGTTTATGAACATCTATTTGTTAAAAAAAATTTTTTTAAGCGCCGTGATGCAGTGACCGAGCTTCGGACTCTCAACCGAGAGAACTCGGGTTCGAATCCTATGCGGCGGTGTCGAACCTTGGGCAAGTTCTTTCACTATACGTTGCTCCAGTTCACTCAGCTGTATGATTGAGTACCTGGCTATAGACAGTGGTGGATATCTGTGTACGAATAGTCTTCTCGAATTAATTGCAGCGTGGCTGGATGCTTTCCAGAGAAGACGAGATGGTGTTCGATTGAACAGGTCTGCCAGGGAGAAAAGCGTAAAACGCTTTGAGCAGTCCTGAGGAATAGATACTGCTCTATATAAGAACTTACCTTTACCTTTACTTCATAGGCGTATGGGGTACATACTTTAATTGACATTTACATCGGAATTCTTATTCACACATTTTATGTTCTAGTTTGACCTAATATGTTATACTTGATTGAACAGTAGTTCGTTCTTAGAATCACAGGAGCATTTGTTGTTAAATCAAGTTCGTGTATCAAATTAATGTAACGTGTTGTAGGTGCCTTACAACCAAACTTTAAATAAAATGATTTGGGTCGAGCACCACCCACCTACAGGACCAGGGTAACATGAGCTTAATTTGATCCTACGCGATATACATCAAGTATCTTTAATCACATACTTTGTCGTTACCTTCATCACAAATGTGTCCGAGTGTAAGCGATCCACGACCTACGCACAGGAAATAATGTGGGCGAACCGTCAGAG
>OZ023211.1:38725325-38787825 GCA_963995525.1 Escarpia spicata | reverse complement strand
GTCAAGGCCTCATTGGTGTTCGGTGGCTGCACGTGTGGCGGTGATTGCTTCTTCGATGGATATCTGGATTCGGTACGTACCTTTGAATACAGGTTCTTAATTGTTTGTTAAGCTAATTATTTAATTCCACTTAATTATGTTATACCTCTGGTATCCTGGCATGCTTTGTTTTCTGATTAACTGATTAACCGTAATAGCGCTGACAATAACGTTATTTTTATTACAAATCCGTAAACATGTCAGTCGTGTGATGATTAATTATTACTTGGATAACGAGGAAACGATTAGTAAAATAATATGTGTTTTAAAACTGGTGGACCCGTTGTCATTTTTAGTTGTTAAACGCGGATTTGAAACTATAATAATACTATAGATAACATCGGAATTTTGTTAACGCATATATAGCGTCCACACCTGCAGTGCGTCCTCATAATTAAAAAAACCGTTTACCCATGCTGTTCAGCTGATCACGAATAATACATTGGAATTCAAGTTATTTCAAACATCAGACGATTCTCTCGCTTTAGCTTTTATCGCCGCATTTCAGGTCCAATAAAACAAAACAAAAATATCGATAGTTATCAAATCGATTTCGGATATAAACTGTAAACCGAAGCATTAACTAATCACTGGTAAACTACTACGTTATTACTAGTGACGGTTAAATGTTGTCAACAATAACCTAGCAGATACGTTGTCTCATTGAATACTATGTTGCTCTCTCGACAGATCTGCTTCCTCAAGGGAGCTGTGGACCTGTCCTATGTCGTCGGCCTGTTCGATAACCCCAGCGTGTGTATTGTGCCCGTGGCTCCTCCGTAAGACTGATTGGTTCACTGACTGATTCTGTAAAATAATATTTTGTGACGTGATGGGAGAAGACCCCATATTTCAACCAACGAACGTGTATTTAGTTTAATCATCATAATAAAATAGTATTGCATTGAAAACCGTCTGTCTGTTTTTATTTGAGTTGCATGACAATATATTTATATAATATCTTTACGGCAAGAAGGTGTAATTCCACAGAGAACACGGAACACGTACGTAGAACACGTTCATGTGTGTGTGTGTGTGAAACAAACGGTGGCGGATCTAGTATGTCGGAAAGGAGACAACAGGGGGCAAGGCTAATATCACCAGTTATATTTTAATGGTAAAATAATTGGCCACCCTTCGACAACGATTTTTATTTAGTATTCATATATATATATATATGTGTGTGTGTGTGTGTGTAATATATATATCAATATATAATAAATAGTTCAACTTTGATACAGCTTCTATGTTTTCTACAGTATTGTTATATATATATATATTGCTCTAATTAATCGATTAAATAAAATATCAAAAAATATAGATAATCGGAATTGCAACATAGGAGTATTCATTGCTTTATCTAAAGCATTTGATATCATTGACCATGATACTTATTAAATAAATTAAAATGCTATGGAATAAGAGGTGTCTGTTTACAGTGGTTTAGAAATTACCTAGAAAACAAAAAACAATTTGTTTCTTATAATCAATATAATTCTGAAATATTGACAGTTACTTGAGGCGTTCCTCAAGGATCAATACTTGGTCCACTTCTTTTCATCTGATAATGACATTGTTAAAACATTCACACCTTCATTTTATTTACAGATAAAACAAACATGTTTCACTAACATTCTAATTTTAGTAAACGTATTGAAGATGTAAATTCAGAACTTGATACTATACCTACATGGCTTCACTGTAACAACCTATCATTAAACGTAAATAAAACTAATTTTAGTATATTTACACCTGAAAATCAAAACATAAAATATATATAATGCAGTAATTCAAATAAATGGAATTTTTATAAATTAAGTTATTTCAACGAAATTCTTAGGAATATAATTCTGAAATATTGACAGTTACTTGAGGCGTTCCTCAAGGATCAATACGTGGTCCACTTCTTTTGATCTTATATATAAATGACATTGTTAAAACATTAACACCTTCATTTTATTTACAGATAAAACAAACATGTTTCACTAACATTCAAATTTTACTAAACGTATTGAAGAAGTAAATTCAGAACTTGATAATATACCTACATGGCTTCACTGTAACAAACTATCATTAAACTTAAATAAATATTTTTTTAGTATATTTACATCTGAAAATAAAAACATAAAATATATAATGCAATAATTTAAATAAATGAAATTAATATAAATCAAGTTATTTCAACGAAATTCTTAGGAATTTATGTAGAGGAACATTTAAACTGATCACTACATAATAACTTAATTGTGTCCTCGTAGGTATGCTTTATAAATTAGTGCAATTTTTACCTGACGATATATTAAAAACTAAAACTATGTATTGCACATTAATTCTCCCCCATCAACAGTACTGTGCCCTAATTTGGGCAAATACTTATACGTCAAGTATAAACAAACGTAATATTTGACAAAAGAAAGCAATCAGTATAATTACCAAGTCTCATTACCTTGCCCACAGATAAACCAACTTACTAAAACTAAATGACATATACAAATATCAGCTTGGTGTGTTTATGTACCAACTTAATAACCATATGATTCTAACCAGTACGTTAAATCTTTTTAAATAAAAATATTGATATACATAGACATAACACCAGAACGCATACAGACTATTTTATACCTCTGGTTAGAACTAACATCAATAAATTCTCTGTTAAATACATGGGTCCAAAATTCTGGAATTCTCTGACAACTGAAATTAAACAGTCTGTGGCAGTATACCGATTCAAAAAGAAACCGAAACGTTTGTTGTTGTCCCTTTATCAAGAAACTTAGCTAATTCCAGTAGTATCAAATCATTTTTCAGAATTAAATATTCACCTGGAATTAAACAAACCTAGTTAAATAGATAACAATTAAAAATATTCAGAAGTTTTATTTTTTAAGCGTTTACTAGTTAAGTAATTGTATTCTCATTAATGACATTATAGTTTTTTTAAATTAACAGTTACTGTTTAACTTTAAATTTGTTTTTATTACTGGTGGTTCCGATAAAAATCCTTACGAGTTTCTAAGGAATCTCCTTAGTTACCCTACAGTGTTAAACTATATTACTATGTCTTGTATCTTTGCAAGTTAAATAGACTTACTATAATGATTTATATTTCTTTAAGTATAACTCAACCTTTCATATCATATTGAATGATATGGCTTTTTGAATCCGTTTATATTAGATAACCTCGGATAAGTCGAGTAGCTCTTGTCGCTGGTATTAAAGTCATATACAAACTTAACTTACGTCTAGATGATGTACTCCATGCTTAATTCAGTAGATCATAAGATTTATTATATTCATGTACACAACATCGACCGAGCAACCGTGCCGGTCTGTGCTGACATCAGTCAATGTACGACGTTTGGATAATTACTAACCACTAAGGAAACACGTAAGATTGGATTTAACCTCCACAATATGTTATCAAAATGATATTATTAGAATGCTGTGCCTATTTTGGCGTCATAAACAAACGAATTATTTTAAACTATACTGAACATTTTAATACGTGACAACTTGTTTTTGTACATAAGTACATGCATACATACATACATACATATATACATACATACATACATACATACATACATGCATACATACATGCATACATACATGCATACATACGGGGAGCGCGGGTGGTGTAGTGGTTAGCATATCCGCCTGACATGACAGTGCTTTGAGTTCGAAACCCGGACTGGGCAGCCATGATGTTTGGTGTAAAAACATGGTTCTCAACATTGGGGACTGTGTATCCTTTGTCACTCGGAGATCACGTTAATGTCGGTCCCTTCTTAATTTGGGACGTGAAAGAACTATTAAGGACGAGAGAAGCATCCTGGCCACCCTCAGCGCCAGCATATAAACGTCTGTTTGGCGATAATGTTCTGAAAAAAGGTGAATAGTTGAATGAGACCTCGTAAGACGTTGAACTGTAACCACAACAATACAGGTTAGTCAGTTAATAGAACGCTGTACTTCGATTGATATGTGCGTGGGAATAATATGCGAGTCTGGGTGTGCGAACTGAGCGCTGAACAACCGACACGTTATGTGAAGTAATGTTGATGAACAACGGGGATCAACACAAATCCCTCTTCTCACATTGCAACAATATTAACACATTAAGTTATGATTACGTACACAAATCAGCTAATAACTTACCCGTGTCACGCAAATTGCAATGTCATGATTAATTCACACTGATTCCACACATCTTCCAGCCGTCGTACTTGCTCGGTAGATGAATGGTCACAGACACATCTCGATACACTAGTGGTCAGACCTAAGGAGTTATACACGACAGGACCACTCAGCTTGCAGCGACGATACACTCCAGCGATTGCACAGCCTGAACATATCTGCTGTCGCATTGACACGTTCATGTGTGACGCCCAGCAGACCATATGATGTCCAGTGAGTCTGGCCGTGAATTACGTCTTGTCGTCTCTCGGTACATGTGTATTTATGATAAACCCCGGCAGCACGCACTTTTGGTGGTTGTGGAAACCAACGCTGGGTACATGCTACAAAACGTATAGTGGTCGGTGTGTGTTAGATCCAGACAGGTCGCCGTGTCGGAAATTTGATACTGCTAATGACGTTTGTAAATAAACAGTTTTGATACATATAAAAGATAATCCGAGCATAACTGTAGAAGCTCAGTGCAATACGTTCATAGACAATGAGAGTTACAGGTTTTATTGTCCGTGTTGGCCATCAGACAAATATTGTTACAAACATAGATAGGTCTATGCGGCACACAACTATATTCGTGTGCATTGTATTTGTTATCTATTGAATACCGTTAAGAAACTATACGTTCAATGTTGTTGTAACGTCAATATGTTGGGGCCAATGTAACTTGTAGATTAATACGAAATACCGTAATAACATAAAGCGTCACTCTCTCATTATTTCTGAAAGGCATTGACACAAGGAAAAGACCAGCTAATTGCAGCACTGGTTCTATGCATGTAGCGTACACAATTTCATTATTTTAAATATGATCTACTGTTTTGAATAATAAAAGAGAAAACATCTACGCAAGTAGATATTGCTATTGTGTCCACGAATTCCTGCACTTGTTCTTCATGCAAACAACATACGTGTGTGTATATATATATATATATACTATATAAATATATATATATATATATATATATACATACATATATATATATCACGCATGTCCACATACACACATATATATACATATATATATATAAATATATATATATATACACACACACATACACACCACATATATGTGTGTATGTATTTATGTGTGTGTATGTGTGTGTGCACTTAAGGTATGTACGTACGTATGTACGTACGTATGTAAAAAGTCAAACTGTGTATCGTTTCGTGAAATCTGTTAACCTATTTCAACAGATAGTTTACTTTTATGCTGTGTATAATAATTTTACTCAACATTTAAACATACCTGTTTGGGCTGCGCTGTGAGTAATAGACAGGATCATTCTCAACGTCGATACAGCGGATGCTGTCAGTAGTAGTGTGTGCCGTCTTACGATTACTTCTTCCGTATTCTGTGCACTCGACACACTCCTTACCTGACACACAGTGAAACATAACAACATTAAATTAATGTATTTTGCAATAAAACCAATTGACTCGTGAATGTAATTGATTCTAATTTTTCAAGTACCCTTAAATGGCTAAGACTGTGGTAACTGTTCGACGGTACTGTTTTGTGATTCTGAATAGGTTCGTTGTCCATCAAACACTTTATACATGAGTAATAGTCTGTGTGCCTGTAGGTGTCGCCGCTTGAAGGATATTGAATGTTAGGTTTTGTTGTGATGGGTCATTCATGTTTAAAGTTCTTACATTAATGAAGCGTGTGGCGTTATCAGAAATATTAAACGTGTGTTGTTTCAAACGAAGTATGCGAAACCGGCAGCTACGATATAGTTTAGTAATCACAAATGTGATAGACAGAGAATCCTTGAGGAAGTTGGACATGACAACAAAAAGTTGATTGATATACATACATTACAAACAGAGTTGGAAAGTAGATGTGTCAAATATACAACATTACAACCGGAATCCGCCCAACAAATCTGCCAGTTGTAGTAGTCAACGCCTGACGACCGGTCGACACAAACTCTACAGCTCTAGTGCCATCGAGGAGGGACTTGTAGACACGAGCTGGGTAGTATTGTTATCTCCGTATCAACATTATCATGAATCTTGACTGAATTTGTATTATTTACCATTACGATTGTTATACAATTACAAACGCACAGCGATAAGGTATCTTTACATGAAGCATAATTATAATAATAATAATCTTAGTTTTATTTAGTGCCAAACCCAAAAGGTTCATAGCGCTTCACGTGAAACTAAATTATGAATAATAAATTTAAACAAATTTAAATATGAAAATCCACAAATTAAACTCACAATGCTATGTAGACATCAGTAGATTAACAACAAAACAATTATGAAGGTAAACTAAGTACTTACAATGTTTATTCGGCTTTTAAAAAGATAAAGACAAAAATATTCATAACTTAGAATAAAAATGTTTCTGTGGTCTTTCAAGCAGTGTTCGCCGTTATGAAAATGTGAGTTTATCAGGCTGTCTTGAAGGATTGTATGTTGGTTTTGGAAGTAACAGTAGTGGCAGCGTGGACGAATGCGCATTCACCAGCTTTGGTTTGGGCTCTCGCAACGACAAGATTGTTACCCTCAGCAGAACGAAGATGTATGGCTGGTTTATAAACTGACACAAGTGACTGCATATATGGTGACGAGAGATCAGCATTGAACGCCTAATATGTAAGTTCTGCTATTTTGTAGATAATCAGTTGCTGGACATTCAGCCAGTAGAGTTGGCGCAGTAGTGATATCGCACTGTCGCATCGAGCACGCCCCGAGTTATTAGGCGAACAGCATCCAGGGGAGTAAACAGCTCTTCAACTCTACCAGTTTCCAACTAACAATTAATAAATATATATACTTTATCACAGAAATAGATATATATGTATGTATATGTATTGATATAAATGACTTGTTTAATTGATTATATATTTATGCCATAGTGTTGTACCTCTGTTGTCACATGAAGTTGGAAGTGAATACCATCTGATTGTAACATTAGCGCTGGTGATAGGGTAGACAATTAGCTGTGTAATTAAAATCTGCTGTAACACAAAGTGTGCTGTATACACAGGAAACAGTCTTTCTAAACATTAACTTAGTTTTAATATCTTAATTTCTACATTGGATAAACTGTAACACTACACAAAACCATGGCGCCGTCAAACGGCAAATAAAGACAGACTAGTTGATCCCTGACATGTTCAATATGCGATAATTCGGTAGATTTTGCAAAGTCGCGATGTGAGAATTATAGGTGCAGAGGTGCAGAGGTGCAGAGGTGCAGAGGTGCAGAGGTGCAGAGGTGCAGAGGTGCAGAGGTGCAGAGGTGCAGAGGTGCAGAGGTGCAGAGGTGCAGAGGTGCAGAGGTGCAGAGGTGCAGAGGTGCAGAGGTGCAAAGGTGCAGATGAAGGGTTTTCACTTTGAGTGTCGAGGTTGTAAGAGGGTGGAGTGTTTACTGGCGGAAGTAGATGAGCTGAAAAAGTTGATTGTTATGATGACAAGAAAGGGTGACTTGGACAAGGTCAATCTAGATAGGGAGACTAGAGAGATCAGTTAGTACAGAGACAGGAAGCTAATGGTATGGAGAGAGAAGCCAAGGAGACTGTTGAAGGGGGAAGACAACATTGAGAGGACAGAAGGAGACAGAAGAAAAAGGGACAATGAAGAAGGTGGCAGGAGGGACTATGACAACAGGGGGAAAGAAGACAGGAGTTAAGGTGGGAGAGAAAGTGACAGGGGGAGACGAAGGAGCTATTCCGAGACAATGATAGAAGGGATGAAAAACAAGCGAGAATATTCACGGGTGACTCTTTAATGAGAAATACAGATAAGCCGCTTGGTGAAGGAGAAGACATTGTCGAATGCTTACCAGGGAACAAGATAGAGCATGTAACAGAAAGGGTAGAGAAAATGATGGGTCCTGGGATGGGAGGGACCATTCTAGTACATGTAGGGACACATTATGCCGAGAGGGAGGGGACAACCGGTATAGACCAAACATATAGACAGTTACTGATGAAGATAAAGTAGACAAGGGTAGAAGAGATTGTTCTCACATGAATTTTGCCAGAAATGTGGGGAAGGGGGCACTTATACAGAAACTGCAAGAGGATGGCAATCAATGCACTAGTTGAGCTGAAATGGGAAGAAGAGGGGGTGTGATTCATAGATTTATGGGGACACTTTGTTGGGAAGGAAGATATGTATATGAGAGAAGGTCTTCATCTAAACGGAAAGGGGGCAGCAGTTTTTTCAGAGAACCTGCTACGATATGTTGACAGTTGGGCAGGTTGCGTTTCATCAAACAAGATGTACGGGGGGGATTCACAAAGATGCCTGGAATTGGAGGCATACATAAAGATAACACCAATAAATCAGGAAAGAACAGCCTGGAAAATGTTTCTGAAGTTGGATAAAAATGCGTTAATTTAACTGCATGGAGCACTGTAAAGAAAAGAAGTGAACTAAACATTATGATAGAAAATATTGACCCTCACACAAGAGGTATAACTGAATTGTAGGCCAACACCGATATATCAAATGCCGAATTAGGACTGACAGGATATGTAATGTTAAGGACATATAGAATAGGAAGAAGGGGAGGTAGAGTTATTTTATATATTAAAAAAATTATGCAGGCTAATGGAATACAACCAGAAATAGAAGCAGATTGCGAAGAAGCTGTTCGGTGTAATATAGTTAGAGGACATTCGACGGTAACGGTTGGGTTAGTTTATGGAAGTCAAAATATATGCATAAAAAAAATGAAAAAGTACAAAACGCTATAAGGGATTGTATTATTATGGGCTATTTTAACCATGGACATATACAATGGAAATATCTATAGAGTACAGGGAGTGACGACCACACCCTTTAGTTTTAATAATATATACTTTATTTTCTCAACATGCGCTAGAACCAACCAGGTGAGAAAATATGTTAGACATAGTTTTGTTATCACCGAATGAATTAGTTCATAATGTCAAGATGTGTGAGCCACTTGGGATTAATGATCACAACCAGATACATTTTACCATCAAAGTAAAAAAAGAACCACAATAAATATTGTCAGGCAGAATACGCAACTGGCATCGACAGGGAGTGGCCCCGTTCATCGAGAGAAAGCACATCAACACTATTCTTGAATGGAAGTCCACCAGTGAGACACTTCTTTATGCTAGATATAACTCCATATTTATCAAACGTTCAGTGATAATCTGCTACGATCCAACACACGAAGCTGAGGATAAGAAAAAAGACACCTTCAGTCAATTTTGAAAGACATCCCCCAACATGACGTAATGGTGGTTCTTGGGGACTGCAATGCACGTGTGGGCAGCGACAACACAGACAGCGAGAGGATCATGGGCAAACATGGAATAGGCAAGATGACTGAAAATGGCAGCACAATGTGTGACATATGTGGGGAAAAAGACCTAGTGATCGCATAAACACTTTTTATGCAATAACCAACACAAGCCCATTGATGTTTGAGAATTGAAATTTGCCAAAGGATGTCGTTTTTATTGGAAAGTGGATTGCTTCTAATGCAGCCACTTTTGGGCATAAAGATAGTAGGAATGTGATGTATAACATGCAAACCAGATGGGAAACTGAACCCGTGTACAGCCCCATCAAAGTTTCTCAGGAACACATTCCTACAACATGACGACAATATACAGACATACATTAGTTGTCGCTATAGAAGTATAAAACCACTATGAATATAAACCTAAGCAAACAATACAAACATTCCACCACCAATAGACACATGCAATTACAAAAAGGTGGGGCCATTCTGCCTATCCTGTATAAACATAAGGAAAAATATATACCGTTTGTAAAACAAAAAGCCTGTCGACGCACCAAAACCCAACACATTCAAGAATATGGGATATGCCCTGTGTTAACTCCGAAATTTGGGAAAGCGTTGCGACATTTTCCAACTTCTTACAGAACCCGGAAACGAAGCAACAGTTCATAATTGCTCCGAATAACAGTTCTACTATTCTGCAGGAGGAAACAGAGATGACAATACACAGGTTCAACAAGGCTATGGAGCAAGGAATTTTCTCAGAAAGACTAAGACGTGAAAAAGAGTGCCAGAATGGATAAACGCACAAACGTAGAGGGTCTGACCTCGGAGGTTGAAGAAGCAGCTTGTAGACGAGACATGAAGTCACTCTACAAAATAACGAAGAAGCTGAAAGGAGATACAGGTCCCAACCAGAACCTCTCACTGAAAGCCACATATGGAAAGATCATCACAGTTGAGAAAGAGAAGGTGGAGTGGTGGAAGGAACACTTTTCAACCATTCTCAACCGTCTGGACCCACCCACCATTGCTGACATTCCTAAGGCAGTGAAAGACCTCGCGGTCAACCTCAACCAGATAACTGAAGCAGGAGTCCGAGAAGCCATTAAAGCTAGGAAAAATCGAAAAGCACCATGAAATGAAAGTATTTGTGTAGAACTGTTCAAAACAGAGAACAGGAAACACCGAGTATCTTTCGTCAAATCTTCCAGGAGATCTGGGATGAAGAAGACACACCAAACGAATGGAAGACAGGCACGATCCAAGACAATTTGAAAATAAACCGCTGGCATCGTTAACTTTTGTTCAAATATTCCTAATGGCGTCAGTAAGCACGTATCGTTGCACTGGCTGCATACTTCTCAGACGAGCACAAACCGCTTAAAGATGAGAAAATCATGTCAGATCTGATCATGTTAATAGTTTCACTTATTTTTAAGCGTACTTCGAGGTGCGGTGCATGCCAGTATGGAGGAGGAAAATTCATAACAGCGCTAAGTTTGAAAATATGCTATGAAAATACCAGAAATTGATCTAAATCCAAGACAATAATCAGTTCTCATGGTAGCAAGGCTCCCAGTCATATGTTTATATACATTTATGGGGTAAATTAGTATGTGCAATACATATGATTAATGTTACTGGTGATTAACTACATAATGTGGTTATTAACTTTGTATAGTTAGTAATTTTGCTAACAGCATATTTACATAAAAAATATCTTAATTATCATGTTGTTGACATTTTACATATGCTTCGGATCGTGATGAATATATAATCAAAACCCTTCAACTACAGGCTCACCAAAAATTCAACTGCACCCCTCTTAAGGCTCACTAAAATCCCCAACTATATCCCCACATGAGTTTCCCCAAAACCCTCCGACTGCATCCTCCTTGAGGGTGACCAAAATACTCCAACTTATATAATGACCGCTCCCTAACTTGTCAACCTGAAACATGTTTTGTTCCTTTTTTCACGATGTTATCAAACCCTTCGATATTGACAATTTCGTACATGAATTAAATAGTATTGACAGGTTCTCCTTTCGCATTTTGAGGTGAAAATAGCGTGATGCACGACAGAAAAGTGTGTTGCACCGCGACCGATATTGTCAATGCAATAAAATAGCTTGCGTTACACATTTGTTTCTCGTTCCAAAATATTAAAAATACCAAATTTGTTTCACCGACTACAATCGAGGTTGTCGGAAGTTTTCAATTTTACGTGATTATGACGTCACCCCGTCTTCCAGTTTAACGTAGTCGGTGTAGTGGAAACACTGCAGTCGGAGAGAGCCTCGAGTGGTGTGGTCTGGTTACATAGGCCAACAAATTCCAGGTTATCACGGCCTTAATGGTTCTTGTCGTACCGGATGTTAGGCGAATATAATTATATTTTTGTCAACGTTACGCTAGTTTTCTGCGATTGTTCGTTGATGAGCTACGGTCGTGTAACGTAAACTGCATATAAAAACGTCATTTGTGAGTCTCCTATGTGTAGCGGAAGGCAGTGTTAGAGCAATTTTTCATTATTTTTAATGTATACTTTAAAATTGTATTCCTATATGAAAATTGTGTTTACTTACATAAACTGTGATTATTTCAAGATCTTTTGTGAGAAATAAAATGTGTTTAACATGAATAGATAACTAGATATAGCTAATTGAAAGAGGGGTGTTCAAATGGCTCAACTATTACTATGCATGTGTGGGGTAAATTTTGCCACAGCTCGGGATAAGGTGAGCCGTAGTTGGTAAATGTTTTAGTTGATGCAGGCCCTCTGGTGAAACTTCATAATGAACACAATAAAGACACCGACCCAATGAATACACAAATATCGCTGACAAGCCAAAAACGCATAATTAATCATTGAACACACAGTTAAGATGATATTAAAGGCCCATTGCAATCACAATATACCTAACTGCATGTATGATGCCCTGTTCCTATCCGATGTCCCGATTTCCCAATGTTCCGAACACATGAACTCTGTGATGTATTTTCCCCCTCCCCTGTATCAACTAGATCCATTTCGATATTAAATATGTTATAATGAAAGTTCTAATAATACACGAATCAATACAAAAAATGTGTTACCAATGCGTAGTTAAACAATTCGTAACTGCGGAGACACTAACATACGGCGACATGCTTTGATAATTTACACACTAGCAAATAGTAATCACAATCACCAAACGTTTCGTTAATAATACAAAACGTACTTTTAGCTGTGATTTTCGAACGATTGTGATGATTTTCACATGATGTATGTTAATAATGTTCTAATAACATATCCTATCACTAGTTGGAATCAAACAACAGTCGCCTTTGTAGTTTTCTGGGAAACATTCGTGGCTCAACTAACCCAGTGGCTCAAATAACTTCCCCCTAGTAGCGCTAATCGGAGGATGGACATTTTTACTGGTAACAATTAAAAGAAGGATGTGGCTCTACAACTTCAGGAAAGGAAGAGACGAAACTCAAAGATATTCTTGAAGCAACCCAGGAAACTCCGGAGGCGATGGGTAGTGGCTGAGTTACACAAACGAGCATATCAACGATTGTTTTATTCGAGGGTTCAGTGATTGAGAATGGTATTTCAAAACCACTGCGTTATTGTAGTTATTGTAGATGTATGTGGTTCATATTTCTATGGCAACGGATGAACAAAAAAAGGTAGATGTACATGTGACATGCTTTTGTTGGCTCAAGGTGAAGTAGATGGAATGATTACTACGTGTTAAACGTAAACTACATTTCTAAGAACTGGTCACATAAACAAGCATCATGCATGAATACGTTGAAGTAGATCAACTAAGCACGCAATGTGGCTCTACAACTTCAAGAAAGGAAGATATATGAAATTCAAAGTTCTTCTTGAAGCAAAACAGGACAGAGATCACGGTGATGACGGGTAGTTATTGAGTTACCCAGACGAGCACACCAACGCTCTTTACGTTCAACGGTTGAGAGAAGGAGATTGAGATTTAAAATGTAACATTATATTTACATGGAAACTGATGAACATAGAAAACGTGTTTAAATAGAACTGTTTTCAATTAAACAGGATGAAGACGGTGGAATTACGAATACAAGTGAACGTCGTATTGAATTACTAGTGTAGGACATTAGTGGAGACGTACTCATATCTGGACAAAACAGTTAGTGTTATCTGCTAAACACGGTCTCATATTACACATTTTATGACCATTTAATGGGTAATTATCTCAACTTGGTTGTAATAATGTTAAAGGGCTGACGTGCTTTATTTGCCTCACAACTTGAGAACAATAATCTACTAGTGTGTTTTAATGTATCCAATGTATCGGCGACATGTAAAAAGTAAATGTAAATTCATATATAACACAGTATCAATTCTTTAGGACTACCTAAGGATCTTTACACTTTACTCCCTGACAGACCTGTTCTACCGAACACTATCTTGACTTCGCTGGGAAGCGTTCAGCCACGCTGCAATTAATGCGCGAAGGTAATTTGTACACAAATATCCATCACTTACTTTATTGAGGTACTCATTTACACACCTAAGTGAAGTGGAACAACGTGGAGTGAAAGAACTTGCCCAAGGCTCGAACATGTTAGCAAAGGATTCGGACCCGAGTTCTCTCGATTGAAAAGCCTATGCTCTAGTAACTACGCCAATAAATGTATGAATGTATGTATGGATGTATGTGTGCGTGTGAGTGTGTGTATATGTATGTATGTATGTATGTATGTATATATGTTTGTATGTATGTATGTATGTATGTATTTATATATATATATGTATGTATATATGTATGTATGTATGTATGTGTGTATGTGTGTACGTATGTACGTATGTACCAATGTATGCATATATGCATGCCTTTATGTTTGTATGTATGTATCTACGTGTGTAGGTAGGTACGTATTACTTACGTGCGTATTTATGTATCACGCTCTCATGGATTAATATATACGCACTCGGAAGAAAAGAAACGCCTTTTTGGACATTCACCGTTGATTAACGGTTCTTATCGGTGTTACGGTTCGTACCGGACACTGTGTGGGCAAAATTACATTCTTAGCAACGTTAGCGTCTTTTTTGCGATTATTCAGAAATTCGCGGATGAATTACAGTCGTTTCATGTAATTTGCGTTTCGAAAAACCGGTCACATAAAACACCATGTACGTCGTACGTCGGTGTATATAGAGCCAGGCAAAGGATGGACATAATATTGTGTGCTAGTATCATTAGAATATAAAAGAGGCTCTACAACTTGAACTTAATTGAAGTTGAATTGAAATTGGTTTATATTTGGCATAAATAATACAAAGATAAAGTACATGTAGTAACAATGAATGCTAGGACGCCAGCAAAAACTAGACTAGTTGAAGCAACTGGATGCCCTATATGGTATATAATATTGATATACATGTAGTTATAGATGATGTATATCATTGTATACATATTACATATCTATACTTAGACAGGTAAATAAAACTAATTAAAACTTGAAATAAGGAAGAGCTATGAACGTCAAAGGTCTTCCTCAACCAACCAAGGAGAGACGTAGTTTTTATACAAATAGAACACCAACGATCGTTTCGTTAAAGGGTTCAGTAAATGACAGCAATATTTTTGAAAACTATTCCGTTATTTTACGACTGTGGGGTTCTGTCTAACACAATATTCACACTGAGACGGATGAACGTATATAAACGTGTTTAAATGGACCTGTTTTCAATGTCACAGGATAAAGCAACATCAATGCATGTGATCAGAAATACGTAATTACTCGTAAAGGACATTAGTGGAGACATACGCCTACCAGGACGTAATAAAATTTGCCGTTAGCGTATTTAATGCTTAAGAAGGCATCATATTACACATTTTATTACAACTAAGTAGTTAAATTTCAACAAACGATCCGGTCACGACGGCCTAGGTTGGGGGAAAATACGTTCTACTGAATATTATTCCATGAAAGTCACACGCACAAACAAAGGCACCCACACACGCACGCACACACGCACGCACACACGCACGCACGCACAACCACGCGCAATTGAACAGGCACACGCACACACACACGCACACACACACGCACAAACAGAACATAATATATGGTACGATCAAAAAAGCTGACAATAAAGCATCTAGATTATGTTAAGCGAACTTTAAAGACAATGAACATACTGACTAAGACTCGCAGCAGTGGCAATGACTTCCTTAACATAGACCGACCTGAATAGTATTCCTGCAATATGAATCTATCGAGCAGGAAGACGGGCATACATACTGCTAAGTGTCGCATAACAGATCTACGCTATGTGTGGTTCACCTTTCACCGTTCACGAATACGAAATTGTGGCGATAAATTAATAATGTAATTTATAAGCAATCAAATTAAAAAAACTAGAAATATTGACAAAAACTTCATTAGTCAGTACAACCTGTGACTTATGACAATAGGCCAAAGCCAGGCGGCGATAAATTAATGCAGTATACCAATGTTATGTACATATAGATTATGAAATCGCCAAATTCGATAACAGTCCGTCACAGAAGTAGGCATATGACCAATATGTTAATGAATAGGCAGACCCAAACATGCCTGTTATTTTAGGTAGGGCCTGCTTGTGTGTCCGAAAAGAGGATTCCTGGGTAGCGGGTCCGCCGTTATTTCGAGCACGAACAGGAATAACGTAAAAGAAGCTCAACTCCTTTCGTGTGATCTCCTTTGAGCTATTTTGCAACGTTTGTGGTTGAAAACATTAATGTGGTGGCCAAATTAAACCCGTATTCACAATAACGTCCCGAATGCTTTTTAGGTGGGAATTAATAATTGCACACAAAGGGAAATAAAAAAATGTATAACATTACAATTATATATGATATTGGGGTTATAACAGGAGACAATCCAACTGAATATGGCTAACAATGTACACTGTTATCTTAACGTGTATTTGTTAAACAAAATATAAGATTGAAGAAAATATACAATCGTGACCTACCAGGGATTTGTAATGTCAGAAAATTTGAACACTTGCACCCGTGGAGATTCGAAAACTAACTCAAAATGACCTATGAAATGAGTCAATAGCAACAAACCCACATTAGTTTGGTTAAAACGTTTGTTAAATTGTTAAAACAATTGTATCTTAATATATGTATTATTGCGAAAACAGAACATTTGCGACAATGCAAAAGAGTGGATTCCTTTGGCCAGGAAATCGATAGTTCCACATGACAAGGAGACGTAGAAATAGCACACCATTATCAAATGTGTAGCCAATTGGTGACAGAGTAGACACTAGTCATGGTTATTATCGTTAAATTGTTATAGTTGTATAATGTCAGCTTTCTATAATGCGTCTTTTCTATTGGTTGCACAGGAGATTGTATGTCACATACGTTTGCAAGCACGTCTGAAGTTTTATGGAAATTCACCCAAATTCTCCAATAAATACCATTCAATGCTAATGCAATGCAAACGTGAAGGTCAGAGCAGAATGAAGACAAACCATATTGTCCGGGGGTATGAGGAAGTTTTGGAGCCAATGTCCACAGTGTATGCTTCAAAACGTTATGATCAGAGTAAATAAAATAAAGCAGCCAAGGTAATTAGTTCCAATAAAACATAGCGGAATCACTGTTGCTCCCCATCAATCGTGTCCATCTTTCCGTGGAACGGGAAAGTCAATGATCTAGTATTAGCCTGGTTTATGAACCTGTATTTGTTTAATATTTTTTTATTGAAGCGCCGTGATGCAGTGGCCGAGCTTCGGACTCTCAACCGAGAGAACCCGGGTTCGAATCCTATGCGGCGGTGTCGAACCTTGGGCAAGTTCGTTCACTATACGTTGCTCCAGTTCACTCAGCTGTATGATTGAGTACCTGGCTATAGACAGTGGTGGATATCTGTGTACGAATAGTCGTTCCTAAAATCACAGGAGCGTTTCTTGTTAAATCAAGTTCGTGTATCAAATTAATGTAAAGTATTTGGTTCGCGTTCGGAGAATTGCAGTACTAACATTGTTCGACCCAACCACCTACAGGACCCGTGTAACATGAGCTTAATTTGATCGTACGAGATATACATCAAGCATCTTTAATCACATACTTTGTCGTTATCTTCATCACAAATGTGTCCGAGTGTAAGCGATCCACGACCTACGCACAGGAAATAATGTGTGCGAACCGTCAGAGGTATGGGTATATCAAGACAGGCGATCACTGGTGTTGGTCATTCGGCTGAAACTGTGCAGAAGAATCGTATCCGTCGTCCGCCAAGACTAGGTATGGTAGATTGGTTTACTTGTATTTCTTTCGCTGAACAGTTATTTAAGTCAAAGCAAGTTCCTTCGCATTTTCGAATGGTCATCGATCAACATGTATGTTGTACGTGAAAGACGTTATCTTTTCTAAGTTGCGTATTTCATTTCATTTTAATGTTTTTAGAGTAGCCTACTATTTGCCACTTTTTGATCTTCAGGATATCATCATGAAGGGATCATTCCTTGTTGCCGTCCTATCAGTGATAGTCCTCCGGGCCGGTAAGTGTTCATTGCTTTCTTATAAGCTTTGGTGTATTGTGGTAATGTGAAATATTGGTATGATTAACACAAATGGTGAGTCGATGCAACGTTCTTGATGAAACACTAAACAGTCTTCTACAGTAAAATGTAATATTAATTATGATTGGATGGTACGGCACCATCACTGAAATCGGTATATAAAAGTCATAGCGGAAATTAATATATCAATTACATATGACACAACATTCAACGTATTCAATAAGCTGATAATATCAGTGTATTGAATATATTATTTGTACTACATTACGTGTTTTCTCGCTCGGCACACCTGGATTTAATTCTGATTTTTGCAAGTAACTAATTCCGATTTACATATTCTCTGTTGTGTACAGTGGAAATTTGATTATAAACACAATGTGTGTACACTTGTGTTCGTTTGCATATAGCACTGTATCATCTCTTTCAGCCGCCGATTTCGGGGATTGGTCGTCCTTTGGAGATTGCATGTGCGATTTGAAGAGATACAGAAGCCGTGTTTGCGATGCGGAGCCTTGTGTGGGCGACTACGTGGATAGCGAAGATTGCGCCTGTGTGCCCTTGGACGCTGCAGGTATATATGTTGCACTTATGTTATATCACAGTTTGAAAGTATAACAATTAAAGGGATTTGTTTCTGAACTAGTATAAATTACTAACAACAGTGTCCGCGAATATATTAATTATTATCTGAATTATGTCAACATGTATAACGTTGCGATTCTATTTCTCCATTTGCGGTGCAGCTGATTGTCCGATGGTGTCCGGCGCCGACAGCGTCTACGGCCTGCTGGCTGATCCGTGCAAATGCCAGAACTACTACCAGTGCGAATACAACACCACGACGGAAGAGTTCATCGCCTACCAGCGAACCTGCAACCCGTGTGAGATTTGGGATCAGGTCGTCCTCACCTGTGTACGAGATGAGAGCTTGGGAGACTGCACATTCTTCCCCTCTACCGAGGGTACTGGTGAGTTTGAGGAATCGTCTAAACCTACGTCACTGATTGGTTACAGTCTATTAGTTGATGTCGTATAGTTGCTGATTTGCGGTTACGCATATATTTATAAATGAAGGTATTTATTAAAAAAAAATAGAGGCAGCACATTATACTACAACGATCCACCTTGCAAAAAGGGGATCAGAGTATTCATGTAATCCTTCACGTTGTGCGACATGTGTGTGTGTGAGTGTGTGAGTGTGTGAGTGTGTGAGTGTGTGAGTGTGTGAGTGTGTGAGTGTGTGAGTGTGTGAGTGTGTGAGTGTGTGTGTGTGTGTGAGTGTGTGTGTGTGTGTGTGAGTGTGTGTGTGTGTGTGTGTGTGTGTGTGTGTGTGTGTGTGTGTGTGTGTGTGTGTGTGTGTGTGTGTGTGTGTGTGTGAGTGTTGGTGTGTTTATGTGTGTGTATGTGTGTGTGTGTATATGTGTGTGTGTGTGTGTGTGTTTGTATGTGTATGTGTGTGTGTGTGTGTTTGTATGTGTATGTGTGTGTGTGTGTTTGTGTGTTTGTATGTATATGTGTGTGTATGTGTGTGTTTGTATGTGTGTGTGTGTGTGTGTGTGTGTGTGTTTGTGTTTGTGTTAGTATGTATATGTGTGTGTATGTGTATGTGTGTGTATGTGTGTATGTGTGTATGTGTGTGTATATGTGTGTATATGTGTGTGTGAGTGTGTGTGTGTGTTTGTGTGTGTATGTGTGTGTGTTTGTGTGTGTGTGTGAGTGTGTGTGTGTGTGAGTGTGTGTGTATGTGTGTGTAAGTGTGTGTGTGTATGTGTGTATGTGTGTATGTGTGTGTATGTGTGTGTATGTGTATGTGTGTGCGTGTGAGAGGGTGTGTATGTGTGTGTGTGTGAGTGTGTGTGTGTGTGTGTGTGTATGTGTGTGTATGTATGTGTGTGTGTATGTGTATGTATGTGTGTGTGTGTGTGTGTGTGTGTGTGTGTGTGTGTGTGTGTGTGTGTGTGTGTGTGTGTGTGTGTGTGTGTGTGTGTGTGTGTGTGTGTGTGTGTGTGTGTGTGTGTGTGTGTGTGTGTGTGACGATATGTATTATCGATGCGTCTATTCCACAATTATACAGAAATGTAACATTGAACACGAAATTAAAAATAGTTTGGTAGGTGTGGGTCTTATATCATTTTGATTCTGCCTGGGTTATACTAGAACTTACATTCTTGACAATGTCGACCTCCTCCTACTGCGTGTTTCAGGCTATTGCCCACTGGGAGTGGTCGCGGACAACCCTACGCAGTTCATATTGGGCAACGAAACCATGGACTGTGCACCAGGCACTACTTTCAACTTCACTGTGTGCACGTGTGTGCGAATTGAACCTTGTAAGTATTAGGATTGATATATTATGTGGTAGATGTTGTATTAATAAAAATAACGGATCTACTTGTCGACCACTAATCCAGAGACATTTCTTTAACACAAACTGGTTCAACAGTCCTTACTGCTGCCACATGCTGGATGCACGTGGAGTTGTACCAGAAACCGTAATTGTAATATTGACTTTAACATGACGTTTGCTGGGCAAGGACATACAAAATAAGAATGATTTGTTAAAACTGTGTCATGCAATACACACAGAAAAATTAAATTGGTAGCCTAAGTGCCATAGTTAATAAATCTTGCTACAATTAAACGACATTTAAATATCGTAAAACAATTCAGATGTGTTTGCTTGAAATCTAAAAATTCCAGTTGTATATTTCTGTATCAAATCCAAATCATTATATAGATATCACCTTATCTCGGTGTAACAATTAGAGCCCACATCAAACATCAAGTATTATTTAGATCCTTTTTATATCCTAATGCTTAAGTGATGTATTCATTGCGCATTGCTGTTGGGCTTGTCAAATATTTCACTTTAGGTTTACATTATAATGGATGTTATCATACAGTGAGACACAATATTGCCATAGTACCATTAGAAGGTATGCAAGCTCTAAGATATTAATTTGTTTCCATAATTATTTAAATAGTTGCCTCCTCAAACTAGAACATATCTGACAGGGATATATATATATATATATATATATATATATATATATATGTATATGTATATATATATATTTATATATGTGTGTGTGTGTATGTATATATATATATAAATGATATATATTTTCTTTCTCAGACATTTCGGAGATGGAGGAGATCACCAGTGTGATGTTCGAAGATGACTACTCCATCACGGCCTCAAAGGGTCTGTGGCTCTTCAACCAGAACGTCGAGTTGACCAGCGACGGTTGTCTGTCTGGCAAGTGCGGCTTCTTCAACAGTAGCGCCGAATCGAAGCTGGAGCTCGCCTATTTCAGCAACGCCTTCGACCGCTTCGAGTCGTTCTCCGTGAGCTTCTTCTTCAAGAGATCCGCCGGAGTTTCTGGTGTACGATCTCTACTCGACAACTCCGAGTGCAGCCTTGACGGTTCCGTCGTTGCCCAGTCTGATGCCGATTTGGCACTGGGCTACTTCGCAAACTCAACGGAAAAGGCCGCATTCACCGTTACTGTGAGTAATATCATCATCTTAAGCCTAAAATGTTGTGTCAATAATCTTGTCTTTTTGAATAGATATGTGAGCTTATATATGTAACACAAAGAGGGATGCGAATAAAATCAAAACAGATTTAAACGTGTGGGTTTGATTGTGTTACAAGAGATTCCAAAACCTCTTTGCTTCCGCGATAACACATTGCAACTTATTGGGAGAATGCATCAATTACCGTTAGGATATTTTGCACGCCGCAATACTACTAAGCCAATCACAAACAGCAATTTCACACTAACGACGTGTTTACCATTGATTCAGGCTGGTGACGATGTGTGGAATCAACTTGTAATGTCATACGATGGCCAAGAAGCTATGTTCTACCTGAACAAGGTTCTCGTCGCGACAGAAACTCTCGGTGGTGCGTTATTGCAATTCATTCAGCGTTTTTCTACGGCAACTCTTGCAACTTTATAGAGCTACTTTAGAGTAGAGTCTATCGGTGATATATTATATTACAATACGTAATCTAAAGTGACTTAATAACAACATAACAGTGAAATTAAAGAGTTGATGTTTACTTCATCGCATCGGTGGAATCACAGTTGTTATTCATCAGTAAAACACTCATCCAGAATCTCTTATAATTGTATACGGAGATGGACTATATACAGCGTTGAATACATTTTTTTGGCAGTATGCTGTAATCTAGCAAGTGGAAAATGTTACGAAATACAATAAAAACAATGTTAAGAAGCGACCCGAGCAGAGCGTAAAGCCGTAAACCTTAGCTTGCTATGCATACTAAATCGGCTTACGCTATCAAGTCTCCAACAGGTGAATGGTTTCGCTAAAATCTATCGGTTCCCGTACGACATTCGTGCATATTTTGCGTAACATAGGTTATATTTAATTATGTACAGGGCGATTGAACCGTGTCAAGGCCTCGTTGGTGTTCGGTGGCTGCACGTGTGGCGGTGATTGCTTCTTCGATGGATATCTGGATTCGGTACGTACCTTTGAATACAGGTTCTTAATTGTTTGTTAAGCTAATTATTTAATTCCACTTAATTATGTTATACCTCTGGTATCCTGGCACCTGCAGTGCGTCCTTATTAAAAAAAAACCGTTTACCCATGCTGTTCAGCTGATCACGAATAATACATTGGAATTCAAGTTATTTCAAACATCAGACGATTCTCTCGCTTTAGCTTTTATCGCCGCATTTCAGGTCCAATAAAACAAAAAAAAATATCGATAGTTATCAAATCGATTTCGGATATAAACTGTAACCCGAAGCATTAACTAATCACTGGTAAACCACTACGTTATTACTAGTGACGGTTAAATGTAGTCAACAATAACCTAACAGATACGTTGTCTCATTCAATAATATGTTGCTCTCTCGACAGATCTGCTTCCTCAAGGGAGCTGTGGACCAGTCCTATGTCGTCGGCCTGTTCGATAACCCCAGCATGTGTATTGTACCCGTGGCTCCTCCGTAAGACTGATTGGTTCACTGACTGATTCTGTAAAATTATATTTTGTGACGTGATGGGAGAAGACCCCATATTTCAACCAACGAACGTGTATTTAGTTTAATCATCATAATAAAATAGTATTGCATTGAAAACCGTCTGTCTGTTTTTATTTGAGTTGCATGACAATATATTTATATAATATCATTACGGCAAGAAGGTGTAAATCCACAGAGAACGGAACACGTACGTAGAACAAGTTTATGTGTGTGTGTGAAACAAACGGTGGCGGATCTAGTTTGTCGGAAAGGAGACAACAGGGGCAAGGCTAATATCACCAGTTATGTTTTAATGGTAAAATAATTGGCCACCCTTCGACAACTATTTTTATTTAGTATTCATATATATATATGTGTGTGTGTGTGTGTGTAATATATATATCAATATATAATAAATAGTTCAACTTTGATACAGCTTCTATGTTTTCTACAGTATTGTTATATATATATACATATATATATTGCTCTAATTAATCGAATAAATAAAATATCAACAAATATAGATAATCGGAATTGCAACATAGGAGTATTCATTGCTTTATCTAAAGCATGTGATATCATTGACCATGATATTTATTAAATAAACTAAAATGCTATGGAATAAGAGGTGTCTGTTTACTGTGGTTTAGAAATTACCTAGAAAACAAAAAACTATTTGTTTCTTATAATCAATCTAATTCTGAAATATTGACAGTTACTTGAGGCGTTCCTCAAGGATCAATACTTGGTCCACTTCTTTTCATCTTATATATAAATGACATTGTTAAAACATTCACACCTTCATTTTATTTACAGATAAAACAAACATGTTTCACTAACATTCAAATTTTACTAAACGTATTGAAGAAGTAAATTCAGAACTTGATAACATACCTACATGGCTTCACTGTAACAAACTATCATTAAACTTTATTTAAAAAATAAAAACATAAAATATATAATGCAATAATTTAAATAAATGAAATTAATATAAATCAAGTTATTTCAACGAAATTCTTAGGAATTTATGTAGAGGAACATTTAAACTGATCACTACATATTAACTCAATTGTGTCCTCGTAGGTATGCTTTATAAATTAGTGCGATTTTTACCTGACGATATATTAAAAACTATGTATTGCACATTAATTCTCCCCCATCAACAATAGTGTGCCCTAATTTGGGCAAATACTTATATGTCAAGTATAAACAAACGTAATATTTTACAAAAGAAAGCAATCAGAATAATTACCAAGTCTCATTACCTTGCCCAAAGATAAACCAACTTACTAAAACTAAATGACATATACAAATATCAGCTTGGTGTGTTTATGTACCAACTTAATAATCATATGCTTCCAACCAGTACGCTAAATCTTTTTAAATAAAATTTTATTTTATACCTCTGGTTAGAACTAACATCAATAAATTCTCTGTTAAATACATATGTCCAAAATTCTGGAATTCCCTGAGAACTGAAATTAAACAGTCTGTGACAGTATACCGATTCAAAAAGAAACTGAAACGTTTGTTGTTGTTCCTTTATCAAGAAACTTAGCTAATTCCAGTAGTATCAAATAATTTATCATAATTAAATATTCACCTGGATTTAAACAAATCTAGTTAAATAGATAACAATTACAAATATTCAGAAGTTTTATTTTTTAAGCGTTTACTAGTTAAGTAATTGTATTCTCATTAATGACATTATAGTTTTTTTATTAACAGTTACTGTTTAAATTTAAATTTGTTTTTGTTACTGGTGGTTCCGCTAAAAACCCTTACGAGTTTCTAAGGAATCTCCTTAGTTACACTACAATGTTAAACTATATAACTATGTATTGTATCTTTGCAAGTTAAATAGACTTATTATAATTATTTTTATTTCTTTAAGTATAACTCAACCTTTCATATTATATTGAATGATATGGCGTTTTTGAATCCGTTTATATAAGATAACCTCGGATAAGAAGAGTAGCTCTTGTCGCTGTATTCATGTCATATACAAACTTAACTTACGTCTAGATACTGCACTCCATGCTTAATTCAGTAGATCATAAGATTTATTATATTCATGTACACAACATCGACCGAGCAACCGTGCCGGTCTGTGCTGACATCAGTCAATGAACGAAGTTTGGATAATTACTAACCACTAAGGAAACTCGTAAGATTGGATTTATCCTCCACAATATGTTATCAAAATGATATTATTAGAATGCTGTGCCCATTTTGGCGTCATAAACGAACGAATTATCTTAAACTAAACTTTTAAAAAAGCAAACTTTAAATTAAAAAAAAAAGTGACAACTTGTTTTGTACATAAGTACATACATACATACATACATACATACATACATACATACATACATGCATACATACATACATACATACATTTACATTATAAACAAACTGGTGTTAACAGTGCCAACGTGATCGCACTGACCTCGATGGGCTCGGGTAATGGGTCTTCCACTGCGCGAAGCTCCTCTCATCTTTGTGCGAAGTTCGCCCTGATTAACGCAAGATCCATTCGCAAACAGGCGCTACTAGTGCGCGACTACATCGACGAGCATGAACTGGACTTCGTCGCCTTAACGGAAACTTGGCTGGCAGAAGGCGAAACGATTGTCGAATCCGAACTGTGCGGTGAGGATTTCACGTTCGTTCACCAGCCGCGCAGTGGGGCCCGTCGTGGAGGTGGTGTAGGAATACTATTTCGAAAGACATTGCAGCTAGTTTCACGTGCTGACATTGATACTCATGCTAGTGAGACTTGCTGCGTTATTCTGCGTAATATCCGTATTGGTTGCACCATTCGCGTGATCGTTGTCTACCGACCGCCAACGTCCAACTTCCGCTCCTTCCTAGATGACGTTGGGAAGGTTTTACTCATCGCCGCGGCCCACCCTGCAGAGACTGTCGTGTGTGGTGATTTCAACACACGATATGGTGATTCCACATGCGCCGAAGCAATGAACTTGGCTGATTTACTGGAGACTCATGGCTTTGTACAACATGTGCAAAGTGCAACACATGAGCGCGGCAACATCCTGGACCTGGTTATCACGTCGGGAACATATCACGTCATAGCCACAACAGTTGAGCCAAACACTCTTCTCACTGATCACCGTGTTATTGAATGCGGATTACGCCAACCTAAACCAGAGCGTATGACGCGACGCGTCCAATACCGCAAGTACTCAGCCATTGACGGCAGCCGTTTTACCGCAGATCTCGCGGCATCGCATCTTAACGTTCCTGAACAAAATCCTGAAGTTATCCTCACTCGATACGATGGATGCATACGTAGCATCGTTAACGCTCATGCCCCATTGATCTCGCGGACTATCACGGCTAGGCCGAAGACACCGTGGCATACAAGCGAGTTAACTGACGAGAAGCGGGCATTACGTCGTGTTGAGCGAAACTGGCGACAAACTGGACTGACTGTACATCGTCAAATATACACCGGTTTGCGCAACGCGTTCCGAAAATCACTTAGGACTGCACGATCGCATTACTACCGTACTGAGATGACAAGTGCCGGTGGCAACATCCGACGTGTCTACCAGATCGCAAACACACTACTTGGTCGAGCTGGAGACCGACCGCTACCCGAGGACGCTACACAAGCTACTGTTGCAGCGAAATTCCAGAAGAGTTTCTTCGAGAAGATCGATGCGTTGCGCCGCAATATGACTCAATCGTCAACCGAAGACGTAGTGACGAATGTGGCTGCACGTTTAGTATGTTTCGAAGCTGCTTCACCGGCAGACGTGAAGAACATAATTTTAGCATCTGCTACCAAGTCATGCGAACTGGACCCGCTGCCAACGTCACTCCTTCAACAGAACATTAAAGTGCTGTGTCCAGTTATTACACGCATAATTAATGCGTCGCTCTCCACTGCTTTAGTCCCACAGTCGATGAAACACGCCATTGTAACGCCTGTACTGAAAAAACGAGGTGCTGATGTCAATGTGCTATCTAACTTCCGCCCAATATCGAACATTTCGTTTGTGGCGAAGACAATGGAGCGCTTCGTCTCAAGACAACTGCAACGCTTCCTGAACGAGAATGGCATACTGGGCGTCTACCAGAGTGCCTACCGACCACGCCACAGTGCGGAGACAGCACTCTTACGCATTCACAGTGATGTGGCGCAAGCGATTGATGCTCGTCGTGGAGTACTTCTTGTGCTTCTCGATTTAACAGCAGCCTTCGACACAATAAATCACGATATCTTACTACGGAGACTATTTGGCTATGGCATATGCGGCGAAGCGCATGCGTGGTTGGCGTCATACCTATACGGTCGTACCTCAGCCGTGCGTGTCGGGAAAGAAGTGTCTGGGTGTACCGTGATGAGATCCGGAGTACCACAGGGGTCGGTTCTTGGGCCGGTGCTCTTCAACGCCTACATTGCGCCTCTAACGAATGTACTCAACCGACACGACGTACAACACCATCTGTACGCCGATGATACGCAGTTATACGTCGATTTTCCACCGTTTGAGCATACAAATGCTCTCATCAGAATGGAGGCTTGCATCAGTGAAGTTAAAACGTGGCTCTATGACAACAGACTGGTTCTCAACGAGAGCAAAACGGAAGCAATTGTTATACGTTCATCGAGCTTGCGCAGACCAATACTCATTGATCATGTCGACATATGCGGTCAATATGTAGCGATATCGACCATCGTCCGTGACCTTGGTGTTGCAATCGATGCTGATTTATCGATGGCGACGCAGGTTGCAAATGTATGTCGAAGTGCTTACTACTTACTTTAACAATTAGCTAGTAATATAAAACATGACAGCAAGAGTTTTTATGCGTATGTTCGAAGCAAACAGAAAGTTCAAGATAAGGTCGGTCCTCTAGAAGATAGTGCTGGAAATATAATATCAGAGGGATTCATAATGGCAGAAGACCTGAATGAGTACTTTAGTTCAGTGTTTACCAGGGAAGATATTAGTTCACTGCCAATACCAGAGGCTAAGTTCAAGGGGGCAGATTCAGACTATTTAGGACAATTAATTGTAACCCCGGAAATGGTAGCTAAGAAAATAAGGGCTATGAAGGATAATAAATCACCTGGAGTGGATGGTATTCCACCCAAACTACTATTGGAAATTGTAGAACAAATTAGCATACCACTTGCAACAGTTTTCAACTTGTCATTAGAAGAGGGAGTGGTTCCTTTAGAATGGAAAGAAGCAAACATTATACCGTTATTCAAAAAAGGTTCGAGAAACAAGTCAGAGAACTATAGACCAGTGAGTTTAACATCAGTGATTTGTAAATTATTAGAAAGACTAATTAAAGATCACATGGTGGATTTTCTTTTTAAACAAAACTTGATAAACCCATCTCAACATGGTTTTTTTAAAGCGAGGTCATGCTTAACAAATATGTTATGTATTTTGGAAGACATCACTAAGTGGGTAGATGAGGGATCACCAGTAGATATCGTCTACTTAGATTTTCAAAAAGCTTTTGACAAAGTACCACATCAAAGATTACTGCTTAAACTAAAGGCCCATGGCATAGGAAATGGTATAATAAACTGGATAGAACAATGGCTGATTGACAGAAGACAACGTGTAGTAGTTGATGGGGAGGCTTCAAACTGGAAATCGGTATTGAGTGGGGTACCACAGGGATCAGTATTAGGTCCTATATTATTCTTAATATACATCAACGATTTGGATGATGAAATAACAAGCAAGGTGTTGAAATTTGCGGATGATACAAAAGTGTTTAGAAGGATTAAAAGTGATGGAGATAGACAGCATTTACAAGATGATCTTGACAGGTTGATCAAATGGTCTGAAAAGTGGCAAATGATGTTCAATTTTGGGAAATGTAAATGCCTCCACATAGGACATGGGAACGAAGAAGTAGAATATACAATGGGGGGTACTGTACTAAGTACTACTGTAAAAGAAAAGGACTTAGGGTTAACCGTTAGTGCTGATATGAAGATTTCAGAGCAGTGCGGAATTGCAGCTTCAAAGGGAAATCAAATCCTTGGATTAATTAGGCGAAACATAACGTATAAGGAAAAAGAGCTAATAATACCGCTGTACAAAACAATAGTTAGGCCTCATTTAGAATATTGTATTCAAGCGTGGATGCCATATCGCAGGAAGGACATAGATATGCTAGAAAGAGTGCAGAGGAGAGCAACTAAAATGATACCAAATCTGAAGGATCTTAGTTATGAAATACGCCTAAAAAAATGCGGTTTAACAACACTAGAGACCAGGAGATTGAGAGGAGATCAGATAGAAGTGTTTAAAATATTGAAGGGTTATGAAAATATTGATAGAAATATGTTTTTCTCAGTTAAGAAAGATAGAAGGACTAGAGGACATGATCTTGCATTAGCAAAGGAGCAGAGTAGATTGGATATAAGAAAGTTTTCATTTTCACAAAGGACTGTAAATGAATGGAACAGATTACCTGCTGATTGTGTGGGTGCTAGTAGTGTGAATATGTTTAAAAATAAAATCGACACATACCTCAGACGGGCGGGATACACATAGATAAAAGGGTCGGACTCTCGATAAGCCAAAGGCTTCCTTGTCCACCTGCTACCTAGAGTTAATTCTCTGGGTGGCAATCTTGTTAAATCTTGTTAAATCTACCATCTCTCGAGAATTGCTCGTGTACGAGGGGCAATGACGACCAGTGTCTGCAAATGTCTTGTCCATGCACTTGTGACATCCAGAATTGATTATGGAAATGCGATGCTGTTTGGTATACCTGACCGTCTGCTGCACCGTCTAGAGAGAGTCCAACGGTCAACCGCTCGTGTTGTGATGCAACTTCGACGAGGTGACCGGCGATCTATCACTGCGGTCCTACAACAGCTACACTGGCTCCCAGTGAGAAAGCGCATCGAGTACAAGTTACTCATGGTTGTACACACGGCACTGTATGCAGGCACGCCAGTGTATATCGCGTCACTGCTACATCGTTACGCACCACGCAGGACCCTACGCTCTGGCGGTGGTCTGCTTTTGAATGTTCCACGCGTAACCCTAGAACGTTATGGTCGCCGGGCATTTGCATGTGCTGGGCCGACATTGTGGAACTCTCTGCCTCTGGAATTACGCGCGATTGAGAACACTAGACAGTTTGGAAAATTATTGAAGACATTTCTGTTCTCAAACTAATATGGCCAGACATAATTTAACCTTTGCTTTATTCATGCATATAGTTTTAATACATTTTTAGTCTTATTTATCTCAGGGTCACATTTTAGTATCTATTCAAATTATTTAATGTAAATTAGGCTTTTATTTTATTTATTTTGTATTTATTTATATATATATTTTTATTATATATATATTTTTTCCAATAGGTTCAGCTGTTCAGCACTTTTGCTAATCGTTTATTTTATCATTGCATTTACCCGTAATTTTACTATACTTAGGCTTATATATATATGCATACACTATATACTAGGATATTGTTTGCTAATTTAATTTATTTTCTTATTTGTTCTCTTAAAAGTGTTTTTATGCTTCTTATATGATTGGCAATTTGTAAACACCCGTGAACGTGGGTCATTAGTCCCGGATTTGATGGTGTATAAATAAAGTTTATTGTTATTATTATTATACATGCATACATACGGGGAGCGCGGGTGTTGTAGTGGTTAGCATATCCGCCTGACATGACAGTGCTTTGAGTTCGAAACCCGGACTGGGCAGCCATGATGTTTGGTGTAAAAACATGGTTCTCAACATTGGGGACTGTGTATCCCTCGTCACTCGGAGATCACGTTAATGTCGGTCCCTTCTTAATTTGGGACGTGAAAGAACTATTAAGGACGAGAGAAGCATCCTGGCAGTGACCACCCTCAGTGCCAGCATATAAACGTCTGTTTGGCGATAATGTTCTGAAAAAAGGTGAATAGTTGAATGAGACCTCGTAAGACGTTGAACTGTAACCACAACAATACAGGTTAGTCAGTTAATAGAACGCTGTACTTCGATTGATATGTGCGTGGGAATAATATGCGAATCTGGGCGTGCGAACCGAGCGCTGAACAACCGACACGTTATGTAAAGTAATGTTGATGAACAAAGGGGATCAACACAAATCCATCTTCTCACATTGCAACAATATTAACACATTAAGTTATGATTACGTACACAAATCAGCGAATAACTTACCCGTGTCACGCAAATTGCAAAGTCATGATTAATTCACACTGATTCCACAAATCTTCCAGCCGTCGTACTTGCTCGGTAGATGAATGGTCACAGACACATCTCGATACACTAGTGGTCAGACCTAAGAGGTTATACACGACAGGACCACTCAGCTTGCAGCGACGATACTCTCCAGCGATTGCACAGCCTGGACATTTCTGCTTTCGCATTGACACGTTCATGTGTGACGCCCAGCAGACCATATGATGTCCAGTGGGTCTGACCGTGAATTACGTCTTGTCGTCTCTCGGTACATGTGTATTTATGATAAATCTCGGCAGCACGCACTTTTTGTGGTTGTTGAAACCAACGCTGGGTACATGCTGCAAAACGTATAGTGGTCGGTGTGTGTTAGATCCAGACAGGTCGCCGTGTCGCAAATTTGATAATGCTAATGACGTCTGTAAATAAACAGTTTTGATACATATAAAAGATAATCCGAGCATAACTGTAGAAGCTCAATGCAATACGTTTATAGACAATGAGAGTTACAGGTTTTATTGTCCGTGTTGGCCACCAGACTAATATCGTTACAAACATAGATAGGTATATGCGGCACACAACTATATTCGTGTGTATTGTTGTCTTGTCCCAGCAACACAATGTATTTGTTATCTATTGAATACCGTTAAGAAACTATACTTTCAGTGCTATTGTAACGTCAATATGTTGGGGCCAATGTAACTTGTAGATTAATTCGAAATATCGTAATAACATAAAGCGAAACTCTCTCATTATTTCTGAAAGGCATTGACACAAGGAAAAGACCAGCTAATTGCAGCACTGGTTCTATGCATGTAGCGTACACAATTTCAATATTTTAATTATGATCTACTGTTTTGAATAATAAAAGAGAAAACATCTACGCAACTAGATATCGCTATTGTGCCCACGAATTCCTGCACTTGTACTTCATGCAAACAACATACGTGCTTATATATCAATACTATATATATATATATATATACATATATATATATCACGCATGTCCACATACACACATATATATACATATATATATATATATATACACACACATACATACCACATATATGTGTGTATGTATGTATGTGTGTGTATGTGTGTGTGCACTTAAGGTATGTACGTACGTATGTACGTACGTTTGTAAAAAGTCAAATTGTGTATCGTTTCTTGAAATCTGTTAACCTATTTCAACAGTTTACTTTTATGCTGCGTATAATAATTTTACTCAACATCTAAACATACCTATTTGTGCTGCGCTGTGAGTAATAGACAGGATCATCCTCAACGTCGATACAGCGGATGCTGTCAGTGGTAGTGTGTGCCGTCTTACGATTACTTCTTCCGTAATCTGTGCACTCGACACACTCCTTACCTGACACACAGTGAAACATAACAACATTAAATTAACGTATTTTGCAATAAAAGCAACTGACTCGTGAATGTAATTGATTCTAATTTTTCAAGTACCCTTAAATGGCTAAGACGGTGGTGACTGTTCGGCGGTACTGTTTTGTGATTCACAAATAGGTTCGTTGTCCATCAAACACTTTACACATGAGTAATAGTCTGTGTGCCTGTAGGTGTCGCCGCTTGAAGGATATTGAATGTGATGGGTCATTCATGTTTAAAAGTCTTACATTAATGAAGCGAGCGGCACTATTAGAAATATTAAACGAGTGTTGTTTCAAACGAAGTATGCGAAACATCGCCGGCAGCTACGAAATAGTTTAGTAATCATAAATTTGATAGACAGAGAATCCTTGAGGAAGTTGGACATGACAACAAAAAGTTGATTGATATACATACATTAGACACAGAGGTGGAAAGTAGATGTGTCAAATATACAACATTACTACCGGAATCCACCCAACAAATCTGCTAGTTGTAGTAGTCAACGCCTGACGACCGGTCGACACAAACTCTACAGTTCTAGTGCCATCGAGGAGGGACTTGTAGACACGAGCTGGGTTGTGCGTGGTGTGGAACAGCAGTCTGGAAAATATTATATAGTGAGATATATATACAGTAGTATTACAGTCGTGATATTGTACAGTAGTATTACAGTCGTGATATAATGTGGAGTGGGGATTGGGTGTTTTACAACTCATAGGAGCATTTTAAATTAGTATTGTTATCTCCGTATCAACATTATCATGAATCTTGACTGAATTTGTATTATTTACCATTACGATTGTTATACAATTACAAACGCACAGCAATAAGGTATATTTACATGGAGCATAATTATAATAATAATAATAAGTTTTATTTAGTGCCAAACCCAAAAGGTTCATAGCGCTTCACGTGAAACTAAATTATAAATAATAAATTTAAACAAATTTAAATATGAAAATCCACAAATTAAACTCACAATGCTATGTAGACATCAGTAGATTAACAACAAAACAATTATGAAGGTAAACTAAGTACTTACAATGTTTATTCGGCTTTTAAAAAGATAAAGACAAAAATATTCATAACTTAGAATAAAAATGTTTCTGTGGTCTTTCAAGCAGTGTTCGCCGTTATGAAAATGTGAGTTTATCAGGCTGTCTTGAAGGATTGTATGTTGGTTTTGGAAGTAACAGTAGTGGCAGCGTGGACGAATGCGCATTCACCAGCTTTGGTTTGGGCTCTCGCAACGACAAGATTGTTACCCTCAGCAGAACGAAGATGTATGGCTGGTTTATAAACTGACACAAGTGACTGCATATATGGTGGCGAGAGATCAGCATTGAACGCCTAATATGTAAGTTCTGCTATTTTGTAGATAATCAGTTGCTGGACATTCAGCCAGTAGAGTTGGCGCAGGAGTGATATCGCACTGTCGCATCGAGCACGCCCCGAGTTATTAGGTGAACAGCATCCAGGGGAGTAAACAGCTCTTCAACTCTACCAGTTTCCAACTAACAATTAATAAATATATATACTTTATCACAGAAATATATTTATATGTATGTATATGTATTGATATAAATGACTTGTTTAATTGATTATATATTTATGCCATAGTGTTGTACCTCTGTTGTCACATGAAGTTGGAAGTGAATACCATCTGATTGTAACATTTGCGCTAGTGATAGGGTAGACAATTAGCTGTGTAATTAAAATCTGCTGTAACAAAAACTGTGCTGTATACACAGGAAACAGTCTTTCTAAACATTAACTTAGTTTTAATATCTTAATTTCTACATTGGATAAACTGTAACACTACACAAAACCATGGAGATGTCAAACGGCAAATAAAGACAGACTAGTTGATCCCTGACATGTTCAATATGCGATAATTCGGTAGATTTGGCAAAGTCGCGATGTGAGAATTATAGGTGCAGAGGTGCAGAGATGCAGAGGTGCAGAGGTGCAGAAGTGCAGAGGTGCAGATGAAGGGTTTTCACTTTGAGTGTCGAGGTTGTAAGAGGGTGGAGTGTTTACTGGCGGAAGTAGATGAGCTGAAAAAGTTGATTGTTATGATGACAAGAAAGGGTGACTTGGACAAGGTCAACCAAGATAGGGAGACTAGAGAGATCAGTGAGTACAGAGACAAGGAAGCTAATGGTATGGAGAGAGATGCCAAGGAGACTGTTGAAGGGGGAAGACAACATTGAGAGGACAGAAGGAGACAGAAGAAAAAGGGACAATGAAGAAGGTGGCAGGAGGGACTATGACAACAGGGGGAAAGAAGACAGGAGTTAAGGTGGGAGAGAAAGTGACAGGGGGAGACGAAGGAGCTATTCCGAGACAATGATAGAAGGGATGAAAAACAAGCGAGAATATTCACGAGTGACTCTTTAATGAGAAATACAGATAAGCCGCTTGGTGAAGGAGAAGACATTGTCGAATGCTTACCAGGGAACAAGATAGAGCATGTAACAGAAAGGGTAGAGAAAGTGATGGGTCCTGGGATGGGAGGGACCATTCTAGTATATGTAGGGACAAATTATGCCTAGAGGGAGGGGACAACCGATATAGACCAAAAATATAGACAGTTACTGATGAAGATAAAGTAGACAAGGGTAGAAGAGATTGTTCTCACATGAATTTTGCCAGAAATGTGAGGAAGGGGGCACTTATACAGAAACTGCAAGAGGATGGCAATAAATGCGCTAGTTGAGCTGAAGTGGGAAGAAGAGGGGGTGTGATTCATAGATTTATGGGGACACTTTGTTGGGAAGGAAGATATGTATATGAGAGAAGGACTTCATCTAAATGGAAAGGGGGCAGCAGTTTTTTCAGAGAACCTGCTACGATATGTTGACAGTTGGGCAGGTTGCGTTTAATTAAACAAGATATACGGGGGGATTCACAAAGATGCCTGGAATTGGAGGCATACATAAAGATAGCACCAATAAATCAGGAAAGAACAGCCTGGAAAATGTTTCTGAAGTTGGATAAAAATGCGTTTATTTAACTGCATGGAGCACTGTAAAGAAAAGAAGTGAACTAAACATTATGATAGAAAATATTGACCCTCACACAAGTGGTATAACTGAATTGTAGGCCAACACCGATATATCAAATGCCGAATTAGGACTGACAGGATATGTAATGTTAAGGACATATAGAATAGGAAGAAGGGGAGGTAGAGTTATTTTATATGTTAAAAAAATTATGCAGGCTAATGGAATACAACCAGAAATAGAAGCAGATTGCGAAGAAGCTGTTCGGTGTAATATAGTTAGAGGACATTCGACGGTAACGGTTGGGTTAGTTTATGGAAGTCAAAATATATGCATAGAAAAAAATGAAAAAGTACAAAACGCTATAAGGGATTGTATTATTATGGGCTATTTTAACCATGGACATATACAATGGAAATATCTATGGTGTATAGGGAGTGACGACCACACCCTTTTAGTTTTAATAATATATACTTTCTTTTCTCAACATGCGCTAGAACCAACCAGGTGAGAAAATATGTTAGACATAGTTTTGTTATCACCGAATGAATTAGTTCATAATGTCAAGATGTGTGAGCCACTTGGGATTAATGATCACAACCAGATACATTTTACCATCAAAGTAAAAAAAGAACCACAATAAATATTGTCAGGCAGAATACACAACTGGCATCGACAGGGAGTGGCCCTGTTCATCGAGAGAAAGCACATCAACACTATTCTTGAATGGAAGTCCACCAGTGAGACACTTCTTTATGCTAGATATAACTCCATATTTATCAAACGTTCAGTGATAATCTGCTACGATCCAACACACGAAGCTGAGGATAAGAAAAAAGACACCTTCAGTCAATTTTGAAAGACATCCCCCAACATGACGTAATGGTGGTTCTTGGGGACTGCAATGCACGTGTGGGCAGCGACAACACAGACAGCGAGAGGATCATGGGCAAACATGGAATAGGCAAGATGACTGAAAATGGCAGCACAATGTGTGACATATGTGGGGAAAAAGACCTAGTGATCGCATAAACACCTTTTTTCCAACATAAGACAATTCACTCGCTGACATGGAGATCTTCAGATGGCATGACTGAGAGCCAAATATATCACATCCTGATAAACGGGAAAATGGAGGCGCTCACTACCAGATGTCAGAACAGAGATGCTAGCAGATGGTGGTAGTGACGAAACGCTGTTGGTGGGAAAACTCGCCCTGAAACTGAGGAAGGCCAAGACTGGATAAAAGAAGCAACAGCTTTGATACGGACAAGGTACAGAACCCAGAAACGAAGCAACAGTTCATAGTTGCTTCGAATAACAGTTCTACTATTCTGCAGGAGGAAACATAGATGACAATACACAGGTTCAACAAGGCTATGGAGCAAGGAGGGAAAACAGTGCTAGGATATAGGAGATCAAAGAAAGAGCAACCCTTCGATATTTACAATTTCGTACATGAATTAAATAGTATTGACAGGTTCTCCTTTCGCATTTTGCGGTGAAAATAGCGTGATGCACGACAGAAAAATGTGTTGCACCGCGACCGATATTGTCAATGCAATAAAATAGCTTGCGTTACACATTTGTTTCTCGTTCCAAAATATAAAAAATACAAAATTTGTTTCACCGACTACAATCGAGGTTGTCGGAAGTTTTCAATTTTATGTGATTATGACGTCACCCCGTCTTCCAGTTTAACGTAGTCGGTGTAGTGGAAACACTGCAGTCGGAGAGAGCCTCGAGTGGTGTGGTCTGGTTAAATAGGCCAAAAAATTCCACGTTATCACGGCCTTAATGGTTCTTGTCGTACCGGATGTTAGGCGGATATAATTAGATTTTTATCAACGTTACGCTAGTTTTCTGCGATTGTTCGTTGATGAGCTATGGACGTGTAACGTAAACTGCATATAAAAACGTCATTTGTGAGTCTCCTATGTGTAGCGGAAGGCAGTGTTAGAGCAATTTTTCATTATTTTTAATGTATACTATAAAATTGTATTTCTATATGAAAATTGTGTTTACTTATATAAACTGTGATTATTTCAAGATATTTTTTGTGAGAAATAAAATGTGTTTAACATGAATAGATAACTAGATATAGCTAATTGAAAGAGGGGTGTTCAAATGGCTCAACTATTACTATGCATGTGTGGGGTAAATTTTGCCACAGCTCGGGGTAAGGTGAGCCGTAATTGGTAAATGTTTTAGTTGATGCAGGCCCTCTGTTGAAACTTCATAATGAACACAATAAAGACACCGACCCAATGAATACACAAATATCGCTGACAAGCCAAAAACGCATAATTAATCATTGAACACACAGTTAAGATGATATTAAAGGCCCATTGCAATCACAATATACCTAACTGCATGTATGATGCCCTGTTCCTATCCGATGTCCCGATTTCCCAATGTTCCGAACACATGAACTCTGTGATGTATTTTCCCCCTCCCCTGTATCAACTAGATCCATTTCGATATTAAATATGTTATAATGAAAGTTCTAATAATACACGAATCAATAAAAAAAATGTGTTACCAATGCGTAGTTAAACAATTCGTAACTGCGGAGACACTAACATACGGCGACATGCTTTGATAATTTACAGACTAGCAAATAGTAATCACAATCACCAAACGTTTCGTTAATAATACAAAACGTACTTTTAGCTGTGATTTTCGAACGATTGTGATGATTTTCACATGATGTATGTTAATAATGTTCTAATAACATATCCTATCACTAGTTGGAATCAAACAACAGTCGCCTTTGTAGTTTTCCGGGAAACATTCGTGGCTCAACTAACCCAGTGGCTCAAATAACTTCCCCCTAGTAGCGCTAATCGGAGGATGGACATTTTTACTGGTAACAATTAAAAGAAGGATGTGGCTCTACAACTTCAGGAAAGGAAGAGACGAAACTCAAAGATATTCTTGAAGCAACCCAGGAAACTCCGGAGGCGATGGGTAATGGCTGAGTTACACAAACGAGCATATGAACGATTGTTTTATTCGATGGTTCAGTGATTGAGAATGGTATTTCAAAACCACTGCGTTATTGTAGATGTATGTGGTTCATATTTCTATAGCACCGGATGAACAAAAAAAGGTAGATGTACATGTGACATGCTTTTGTTGGCTCAAGGTGAAGTAGATGGAATGATTACTACGTGTTAAACGTAAACTACATTTCTAAGAACTGGTCACATAAACAAGCATCATGCATGAATACGTTGAAGTAGATCAACTAAGCACGCAATGTGGCTCTACAACTTCAAGAAAGGAAGATATATGAAACTCAAAGTTCTTCTTGAAGCAAAACAGGACAGAGATCACGGTGATGACGGGTAGTTATTGAGTTACCCAGACGAGCACACCAACGCTCTTTACGTTCAACGGTTGAGAGAAGGAGATTGAGATTTAAAATTTAACATTATATTTACATGGAAACTGATGAACTAGTGTGTTTTAATGTATCCAATGTATCGGCGACATGTAAAAAGTAAATGTAAATTCATATATAACACAGTATCAATTCTTTAGGACTACCTAAGGATCTTTACACTTTACTCCCTGACAGACCTGTTCTACCGAACACTATCTTGACTTCGCTGGGAAGCGTTCAGCCATGCTGCAATTAATGCGCGAAGGTAATTTGTACACAAATATCCATCACTTACTTTATTTAGGTACTCATTTACACACCTAAGTGAAGTGGAACAACGTGGAGTGAAAGAACTTGCCCAAGGCTCGAACATGTTAGCAAAGGATTCGGACCCGAGTTCTCTCGATTGAAACGCCTATGCTCTAGTAACTACGCCAATAAATGTATGAATGTATGTATGGATGTATGTGTGCGTGTGAGTGTGTGTATATGTATGTATGTATGGATGTATGTATGTATGTATGTATGTATATATGTTTGTATGTATGTATGTATGTATATATGTATGTATGTATGTGTGTATGTGTGTACGTATGTACGTGTGTACGTGTGTACGTGTGTACGTGTGTACGTATGTATGCATATATGCATGCCTTTATGTTTGTATGTATGTATCTACGTGTGTAGGTAGGTACATATTACTTACGTGCGTATTTATGTATCACGCTCTCATGGATTAATATATACGCAATCGGAAGAAAAGAAACGCCTTTTTGGACATTCACCGTTGATTAAGGGTTCTTATCGGTGTTACGGTTCGTACCGGACACTGTGTGGGCAAAATTACATTCTTCACAACGTTAGCGTCTTTTTTGCGATTATTCAGAAATTCGCGGATGAATTACAGTCGTTTCATGTAATTTGCGTTTCGAATAACCGGTCACATAAAACATCATGTACGTCGTACGTCGGTGCATATAGAGCCAGGCAAAGGATAAACATAATATTGTGTGCTAGTATCATTAGAATATAAAAGAGGCTCTACAACTTGAATTTAATTGAAGTTGAATTAAAATTGGTTTATATTTGGCATAAATAATACAAAGATAAAGTACATGTAGTAACAATGAATGCTAGGACGCCAGCAAAAACTAGACTAGTTGAAGCAACTGGATGCCCTATATGGTATATAATATTGATATACATGTAGTTATAGATGATGTATATCATTGTATACATATTACATATCTATACTTAGACAGGTAAATAAAACTAATTAAAACTTGAAATAAGGAAGAGCTATGAACGTCAAAGGTCTTCCTCAACCAACCAAGGAGAGACGTAGTTTTTATACAAATAGAACACCAACGATCGTTTCGTTAAAGGGTTCAGTAAATGACAGCAATATTTTTGAAAACTATTCCGTTATTTTACGACTGTGGGGTTCTGTCTAACACAATATTCACACTGAGACGGATGAACGTATATAAACGTGTTTAAATGGACCTGTTTTCAATGTCACAGGATAAAGCAACATCAATGCATGTGATCAGAAATACGTAATTACTCGAAAAGGACATTAGTGGAGACATACGCCTACCCGGACGTAATAAAATTTGCCGTTAGCGTATTAAATGCTTAAGAAGGCATCATATTACACATTTTATTACAACTAAGTAGTTAAATTTCAACAAACGATCCGGTCACGACGGCCTAGGTTGGGGGAAAATACGTTCTACTGAATATTATTCCATGAAAGTCACACGCACAAACAAAGGCACGCACACACGCACGCACACACGCACGCACGCACAACCACGCGCAATTGAACAGGCACACGCACACACACACGCACACACGCACGCACGCACAAACAGAACATAATATATGGTACGATCAAAAAAGCTGACAATAAAGCATCTAGATTATGTTAAGCGAACTTTAAAGACAATGAACATAATGACTAAGACTCGCAGCAGTGGCAATGACTTCCTTAACATAGACCGACCTGAATAGTATTCCTGCAATATGAATCTATCGAGCAGGAAGACGGGCATACATACTGCTAAGTGTCGCATAACAGATCTACGCTATGTGTGGTTCACCGTTCACCGTTCACGAATACGAAATTGTGGCGATAAATTAATAATGTAATTTATAAGCAATCAAATAAAAAAAACAAGAAATATTGACAAAAACTTCATTAGTCAGTACCACCTGTGACTTATGACAATAGGCCAAAGCCAGGCGGCGATAAATTAATGCAGTACACCAATGTTATGTACATATAGATTATGAAATCGCCAAATTCGATAACAGTCCGTCACAGAAGTAGGCATATGACCAATATGTTAATGAATAGGCAGACCCAAACATGCCTGTTATTTTAGGTAGGGCCTGCTTGTGTGTCCGAAAAGAGGATTCCTGGGTAGCGGGTCCGCCGTTATTTCGAGCACGTACAGGAATAACGTAAAAGAAGCTCAACTCCTTTCATGTGATCTCCTTTGAGCTATTTTGCAACGTTTGTGGTTGAAAACATTAATGTGGTGGCCAAATTAAACCCGTATTCACAATAACGTCCCGAATGCTTTTTAGGTGGGAATTAATAATTGCACACAAAGGGAAATAGAAAAATGTATAACATTACAATTATATATGATAATGGGGTTATAACAGGAGACAATCCAACTGAATATGGCTAACAATGTACACTGTTATCTTAACGTGTATTTGTTTAACAAAATATAAGATTGAAGAAAATATACAATCGTGACCTACCAGGGATTTGTAATGTCAGAAAATTTGAACACTTGCACCCGTGGAGATTCGAAAACTAACTCAAAATGACCTATGAAATGAGTCAATAGCAACAAACCCACATTAGTTTGTTAAAACAATTGTATCTTAATATATGTACTATTGCGAAAACAGAACATTTGCGACAATGCAAAAGAGTGGATTCCTTTGGCCAGGAAATCGATAGTTCCACATGACAGGGAGACGTAGAAATAGCACACCATTACCAAATGTGTATCCAATTGGTGACACAGTAGACACTATTCATGGTTATTATCGTTAAATTGTAATAGTTGTATAATGTCAGCTTTCTATAATGCGTCTTTTCTATTGGTTGCACAGGAGATTGTATGTCACATACGTTTGCAAGCACGTCTGAAGTGTTATGGAAATTCACCCAAATTCTCCAATAAATACCATTCAATGTTAATGCAATGCAAACGTGAACGTCAGAGCAGAATGAAGACAAACCATATTGTCCGGGGGTATAAGGAAGTTTTGGAGCCAATGTCCACAGTATATGCTTCAAAACGTTATGATCAGAGTAAATCAAATAAAGCAGCCAAGGTAATTAGTTCCAATAAAACATAGCGGAATCACTGTTTCTCCCCATCAATCGTGTCCATCTTTCCGTGGAACGGGAAAGTCAATGATCTAGTATTAGCCTGGTTTATGAACCTGTATTTGTTTAATATTTTTTTATAGAAGCGCCGTGATGCAGTGGCCAGAGCTTCGGACTCTCAACCGAGAGAACTCGGGTTCGAATCCTGTGCGGCGGTGTCGAACCTTGGGCAAGTTCGTTCACTATACGTTGCTCCAGTTCACTCAGCTGTATGATTGAGTACCTGGCTATAGACAGTGGTGGATATATGTGTACGACTAGTCTTCGCGTATTAATTGCAGCGTGGCTGGATGCTTCCCAGAGAAGCCGAGATGGTGTTCGATTGAACAGGTCTGCCAGGGAGAAAAGCGTAAACCGCTTTCAGCAGTCCTGAGGAATGGATACTGCGCTGTATAAGAATTTACCTTTACCTTTACTTCATAGGCGTATGTGGTACATACTTTAATTGACATTTACATTGGAATTCTTATTCACACATCTCATGTTCTAGTTTGACATAATATGTTATAATTGATTGAACAGTAGTTCGTTCCTAAAATCACAGGAGCATTTGTTGTTAAATCAAGTTCGTGTATCAAATTAATGTAAAGTATTTGGTTCGCGTTCGGAGAATTGCAGTACTAACATTGTTCGACCCAACCACCTACAGGACCAGTGTAACATGAGCTTAATTTGATCGTACGAGATATACATCAAGCATCTTTAATCACATACTTTGTCGTTATCTTCATCACAAATGTGTCCGAGTGTAAGCGATCCACGACCTACGCACAGGAAATAATGTGGGCGAACCGTCAGAGGTACGGGTATATCAAGACAGGCGATCGCTGTTGTTGGTCATTCGTCTGAAACTGTGCAGAAGAATCGTATCCGTCGTCCGCCAAGACTAGGTATGGTAGATTGGTTTACTTGCATTTCTTTCGCTGAACAGTTATTTAAGTCAAAGAAAGTTCCTTCGCATTTTCGAATGGTCATCGATCAACGTGTATGTTGTACGTGAAAGACGTTATCTTTTCTAAGTTGCGTATTTCATTTCTTTTTCATGTTTTTAGAGTAGCCTACTATTTGCCACTTTTTGATCTTCAGGATATCATCATGAAGGGATCATTCCTTGTTGCCGTCCTATCAGTGATAGTCCTCCGGGCCGGTAAGTGTTCATTGCTTTCTTATAAGCTTTGGTGTATTGTGGTAATGTGAAATATTGGTATGATTAACAGAAATGGTGAGTCGATGTAACGTTCTAGATGAAACACTAAACAGTCTTCTACAGTAAAGTGTAATATTAATTATGATTGGATGGTACGGCACCATCACTGAAATCGGTATATAAAAGTCATAGCGGAAATTAATATATCAATTACATATGACACAACATTCAACGTATTCAATAAGCTGATAATATCAGTGTATTGAATATATTATTTGTACTACATTACGTGTTTTCACGCTCAGCACACCTGGATTTAATTCTGATTTTTGGAAGTAACTAATTCCGATTTACATATTCTCTGGTGTGTACAGTGGAAATTTGATTATAAACACAATGTGTGTACACTTGTGTTCGTTTGCATATAGCACTCTATCATCTCTTTCAGCCGCCGATTTCGGGGATTGGTCGTCCTTTGGAGATTGCATGTGCGATTTGAAGAGATATAGAAGCCGTGTTTGCGATGCGGAGCCTTGTGTGGGCGACTACGTGGATAGCGAAGATTGCGCCTGTGTGCCCTTGGACGCTGCAGGTATATATGTTGCACTTATGTTATATAACAGTTTGAAAATATAACAATTAAAGGGATTTGTTTCTGAACTAGTATAAATTACTAACAACAGTGTCCGCGAATATATTATATATATAATATATAATTATTATTTGAATTATGTCAACATGTATAACGTTGCGATTCTATTTCTCCATTTGCGGTGCAGCTGATTGTCCGATGGTGTCCGGCGCCGACAGCGTCTACGGCCTGCTGGCTGATCCGTGCAAATGCCAGAACTACTACCAGTGCGAATACAACACAACGACGGAAGAGTTCATCGCCTACCAGCGAACCTGCAACCCGTGTGAGATTTGGGATCAGGTCGTCCTCACCTGTGTACGAGATGAGAGCTTGGGAGACTGCACATTCTTCCCCTCTACCGAGGGTACTGGTGAGTTTGAGGAATCGTCTAAACCTACGTCACTGATTGGTTACAGTCTATTAGTTGATGTCGTATAGTTGCTGATTTGCGGTTACGCATATATTTATAAATGAAGGTATTTATTTAAAAAAAATAGAGGCAGCACATTATACTAACAACAATCCACCTTGCAAAAAGGGGATCAGAGTATTCATGTAATCCTTCACGTTGTGCGACATGTGTGTGTGTGAGTGTGTGAGTGTGTGAGTGTGTGTGTGTGTGTGTGTGTGTGTGTGTGTGTGTGTGTGTGTGTGTGTGTGTGTGTTTGTATGCGTGTGTGTGTGTGTGAGTGTGTGAGTGTGTGTGTGTGTGTGTGTGTGTGTGTGTGTGTGTGTGTGTGTGTGTGTGTGTGTGTGTGTGTGTGTGTGTGTGTGTGTGTGTGTGTTTGTATGCGTGTGTGTGTGTGTGTGTGAGTGTGTGAGTGTGTGAGTGTGTGAGTGTGTGAGTGTGTGAGTGTGTGAGTGTGTGAGTGTGTGTGTGTGTTTGTATGCGTGTGTGTGTGTGTGTGTGTGTGTGTGTGTGAGTGTGTGTGTGTGTGTGTGTGTGTGAGTGTATGCGTGTGTATGTGTGTGTATGTGTGTGTGTGTGAGTGTGTGTGTGTGTGTGTGAGTGTGTGTGTGTGTGTGTGTGTGTGTGTGTGTGTGTGTGTGTGTGTGTGTGTGTGTGTGTGTGTGTGTGTGTGTGTGTGTGTGTGTGTGTGTGTGTGTGAGTGTTGGTGTGTGTATGTGTGTGTGTATGTGTGTCTGTGTATATGTGTGTGTGTGTTTGTATGTGTATGTGTGTGTGTGTGTTTGCATGTGTATGTGTGTGTGTATGTGTGTGTTTGTATGTGTATGTGTGTGTGTGTATGTGTATGTGTGTGTGTGTGTATGTGTGTGTGTGTGTTTGTATGTATATGTGTGTGTATGTGTGTGTGTGTTTGTATGTGTGTGTGTGTTTGTGTTTGTGTTACTATGTATATGTGTGTGTATGTGTATGTGTGTGTATGTGTGTATGTGTGTATGTGTGTGTATGTGTGTGTGTGAGTGTGTGTGTTTGTGTGTGTATGTGTGTTTGTTTGTGTGTGTGTGTGTGAGTGTGTGTGTGTGTGAGTGTGTGTGTGTGTGAGTGTGTGTGTATGTGTGTGTAAGTGTGTGTGTATATGTGTGTGTGTGTGTGTGTGTGTGTGTGTGTGTGTGTGTGTGTGTGTGTGTGTGTGTGTGTGTGTGTGTGTGTGTGTGTGTGTGTGTGTGTGTGTGTGTGTGTGTGTGTGTGTGTGTGTGTGACGATATGTATTATCGATGCGTCTATTCCACAATTATACAGAAATGTAACATTGAACACGAAATTTAGTTTGGTAGGTGTGCTTCTTATATCATTTTGATTCTACCTGAGTTATACGAGAACTTGCATTCTTGACAATGTCGACCTCCTCCTACTGCGTGTTTCAGGCTATTGCCCACTGGGAGTGGTCGCGGACAACCCTACGCAGTTCATATTGGGCAACGAAACCATGGACTGTGCACCAGGCACTACTTTCAACTTCACTGTGTGCACGTGTGTGCGAATTGAACCTTGTAAGTATTAGGATTGGTCTATTATGTAGTAGATGTTGTATTAATAAAAATAACGGATCTACTTGTAGACCACTAATCCAGAGACATTTCTTTAACACAAAGTGGTTCCAAGGTCCTTACTGCTGCCACCTGCTGGATGCACGTGGAGTTGTACCAGAAACCGTAATTGTAATCGTGACTTTAATATGACGTTTGCTGGGTAAGGACATACAATATAAGAATGATTTGTTAAAACTGTGTCATGCAATACACACAGAAAAATTAAATTGGTAGCCTAAGTGCCATAGGTAATAACATAAATCTTGCTACAATTCAACAACATTTAAATATCGTAAAACAATTCAGATGTGTTTGCTTCAAATCTTAAAATTCGAGTTGTATATTTCTGTATCAATTCCAAATCATTATATAGATATCACCTTATGTCGGTGTACCAATTAGAGCCCACATCAAACATCAAGTATTATTTAGATCCTTTTTAGATCCTAATGCTTAAGTGATGTATTCATTGCGCATTGCTGTTGGGCTTGTCAAATATTTCACTTTAGGTTTACGTTATAATGGATGTTATCATACAGTGAGACACAATATTGCCATAGTACCATTAGAAGGTTTGCAAGCTCTAAGATATTAATTGGTTTCCATAATTATTTAAATAGTTGCCCCCTCAAACTAGAACATATCTGACAGGGATATATATATATATATATATATGTATATGTATATATATATATATAAGTGTGTGTGTATGTATATATATATATACATATATAAATGATATATATTTTCTTTCTCAGACATTTCGGAGATGGAGGAGATCACCAGTGTGATGTTCGAAGATGACTACTCCATCACGGCCTCAAAGGGTCTGTGGCTCTTCAACCAGAACGTCGAGCTGACCAGCGACGGTTGTCTGTCTGGCAAGTGCGGCTTCTTCAACAGCAGCGCCGAGTCGAAGCTGGAGCTCGCCTACTTCAGCAACGCCTTCGACCGCTTCGAGTCGTTCTCCGTGAGCTTCTTCTTCAAGAGATCCGCCGGAGTTTCTGGTGTACGATCTCTACTCGACAACTCCGAGTGCAGCCTTGACGGTTCCGTCGTTGCCCAGTCTGATGCCGATTTGGCACTGGGCTACTTCGCAAACTCAACGGAAAAGGCCGCATTCACCGTTACTGTGAGTAATATCATCATCTTAAGCCTAAAATGTTGTGTCAATAATCTTGTCTTTTTGAATAGATATGTGAGCTTATATATGTAACACAAAGAGGGATGCGAATAAAATCAAAACAGATTTAAACGTGTGGGTTTGATTGTGTTACAAGAGATTCCAAAACCTCTTTGCTTCCGCGATAACACATTGCAACTTATTGGGAGAATGCATCAATTACCGTTAGGATATTTTGCACGCCGCAATACTACTAAGCCAATCACAAACAGCAATTTCACACTAACGACGTGTTTACCATTGATTCAGGCTGGTGACGATGTGTGGAATCAACTTGTAATGTCATACGATGGCCAAGAAGCTATGTTCTACCTGAACAAGGTTCTCGTCGCGACAGAAACTCTCGGTGGTGCGTTATTGCAATTCATTCAGCGTTTTTCTACGGCAACTCTTGCAACTTTATAGAGCTATTTTAGAGTAGAGTCTATCGGTGATATATTATATTACAATACGTAATCTAAAGTGACTTAATAACAACATAACAGTGAAATTAAAGAGTTGATGTTTACTTCATCGCATCGGTGGAATCACAGTTGTTATTCATCAGTAAAACACTCATCCAGAATCTCTTATAATTGTATACGGAGATGGACTATATACAGCGTTGAATACATTTTTTGGCAGTATGCTGTAATCTAGCAAGTGGAAAATGTTACGAAATACAATAAAAACAATGTTAAGAAGCGACCCGAGCAGAGCGTAAAGCCGTAAACCTTAGCTTGCTATGCATACTAAATCGGCTTACGCTATCAAGTTTCCAACAGGTGAATGGGTTCGCTAAAATCTATCGGTTCCAGTACGACATTCGTGCATATTTTGCGTAACATAAGTTATATTTCATTATGTACAGGGCGATTGAACCGTGTCAAGGCCTCGTTGGTGTTCGGTGGCTGCACGTGTGGCGGTGATTGCTTCTTCGATGGATATCTGGATTCGGTACGTACCTTTGAATACAGGTTCTTAATTGTTTGTTAAGCTAATTATTTAATTCCACTTAATTATGATATTTTTCTGGTATCCTGGCATGCTTTGTTTTCTGATTAACTGATTAACCGTAATAGCGCTGACAATAACGTTATTTTTATTACAAATCCGTAAACATGTCAGTCGTGTGATGATTAATTATTACTTGGATAACGAGGAAACGATTAGTAAAATAATATGTGTTTTAAAACTGGTGGACCCGTTGTCATTTTTAGTTGTTAAACGCGGATTTGAAACTATAATAATACTATAGATAACATCGGAATTTTGTTAACGCATATATAGCGTCCTCATCTGCAGTGCGTCCTTATAATAAAAAAAACCTTTACCCATGCTGTTCAGCTGATCACGAATAATACATTGGAATTCAAGTTATTTCAAACATCAGACGATTCTCTCGCTTTAGCTTTTATCGCCGCATTTCAGGTCCAATAAAACAAAACAAAAATATCGATAGTTATCAAATCGATTTCGGATATAAACTGTAACCCGAAGCATTAACTAATCACTGGTAAACCACTACGTTATTACTAGTGACGGTTAAATGTAGTCAACAATAACCTAGCAGATACGTTGTCTCATTCAATAATATGTTGCTCTCTCGACAGATCTGCTTCCTCAAGGGAGCTGTGGACCAGTCCTATGTCGTCGGACTGTTCGATAACCCCAGCATGTGTATTGTACCCGTGGCTTCTCCGTAAGACTGATTGGTTCACTGACTGATTCTGTAAAATTATATTTTGTGACGTGATGGGAGAAGACCCCATATTTCAACCAATGAACGTGTATTTAGTTTAATCATCATAATAAAATAGTATTGCATTGAAAACCGTCTGTCTGTTTTTATTTGAGTTGCATGACAATATATTTATATAATATCATTACGGCAAGAAGGTGTAAATCCACAGAGAACGGAACACGTACGTAGAACAAGTTCATGTGTGTGTGTGTGAAACAAACGGTGGCGGATCTAGTTTGTCGGAAAGGAGACAACAGGGGCAAGGCTAATATCACCAGTTATGTTTTAATGGTAAAATAATTGGCCACCCTTCGACAACTATTTTTATTTAGTATTCATATATATATATGTGTGTGTGTGTGTGTGTGTGTAATATATATTTCAATATATAATAAATAGTTCAACTTTGATACAGCTTCTATGTTTTCTACAGTATTGTTATATATATATACATATATATATTGCTCTAATTAATCGAATAAATAAAATATCAACAAATATAGATAATCGGAATTGCAACATAGGAGTATTCATTGCTTTATCTAAAGCATGTGATATCATTGACCATGATATTTATTAAATAAACTAAAATGCTATGGAATAAGAGATGTCTGTTTACTGTGGTTTAGAAATTACCTAGAAAACAAAAAACTATTTGTTTCTTATAATCAATCTAATTCTGAAATATTGACAGTTACTTGAGGCGTTCCTCAAGGATCAATACTTGGTCCACTTCTTTTCATCTTATATATAAATGACATTGTTAAAACATTCACACCTTCATTTTATTTACAGATAAAACAAACATGTTTCACTAACATTCAAATTTTACTAAACGTATTGAAGAAGTAAATTCAGAACTTGATAACATACCTACATGGCTTCACTGTAACAAACTATCATTAAACTTAAATAAAAAATAAAAACATAAAATATATAATGCAATAATTTAAATAAATGAAATTAATATAAATCAAGTTATTTCAACGAAATTCTTAGGAATTTATGTAGAGGAACATTTAAACTGATCACTACATATTAACTCAATTGTGTCCTCGTAGGTATGCTTTATAAATTAGTGCGATTTTTACCTGACGATATATTAAAAACTATGTATTGCACATTAATTCTCCCCCATCAACAGTAGTGTGCCCTAATTTGGGCAAATACTTATACGTCAAGTATAAACAAACGTAATATTTTACAAAAGAAAGCAATCAGAATAATTACCAAGTCTCATTACCTTGCCCAAAGATAAACCAACTTACTAAAACTAAATGACATATACAAATATCAGCTTGGTGTGTTTATGTACCAACTTAATAATCATATGCTTCCAACCAGTACGCTAAATCTTTTTTAATAAAATTTTATTTTATACCTCTGGTTAGAACTAACATCAATAAATTCTCTGTTAAATACATATGTCCAACATTCTGGAATTCCCTGAGAACTGAAATTAAACAGTCTGTGACAGTATACCGATTCAAAAAGAAACTGAAACGTTTGTTGTTGTTCCTTTATCAAGAAACTTAGCTAATTCCAGTAGTATCAAATAATTTATCATAATTAAATATTCACCTGGATTTAAACAAATCTAGTTAAATAGATAACAATTAAAAATATTCAGAAGTTTTATTTTTTAAGCGTTTACTAGTTAAATAATTGTATTCTTATTAATGACATTATAGTTTTTTTTTATTAACAGTTACTGTTTAAATTTAAATTTGTTTTTGTTACTGGTGGTTCCGCTAAAAACCCTTACGAGTTTCTAAGGAATCTCCTTAGTTACACTACAAAGTTAAACTATATAACTATGTATTGTATCTTTGCAAGTTAAATAGACTTATTATAATTATTTTTATTTCTTTAAGTGTAACTCAACCTTTCATATTATATTGAATGATATGGCGTTTTTGAATCCGTTTATATAAGATAACCTCGGATAAGAAGAGTAGCTCTTGTCGCTGTATTCATGTCATATACAAACTTAACTTACGTCTAGATACTGCACTCCATGCTTAATTCAGTAGATCATAAGATTTATTATATTCATGTACACAACATCGACCGAGCAACCGTGCCGGTCTGTGCTGACATCAGTCAATGAACGAAGTTTGGATAATTACTAACCACTAAGGAAACTCGTAAGATTGGATTTATCCTCCACAATATGTTATCAAAATGATATTATTAGAATGCTGTGCCCATTTTGGCGTCATAAACAAACGAATTATCTTAAACTAAACTTTTAAAAAAGCAAACTTTAAATTAAAAAAAAAAACGTGACAACTTGTTTTGTACATAAGTACATACATACATACATACATACATACATACATACATACATACATACATGCATACATACATACATACATACATACATTTACATTATAAACAAACTGGTGTTAACAGTGCCAACGTGATCGCACTGACCTCGATGGGCTCGGGTAATGGGTCTTCCACTGCGCGAAGCTCCTCTCATCTTTGTGCGAAGTTCGCCCTGATTAACGCAAGATCCATTCGCAAACAGGCGCTACTAGTGCGCGACTACATCGACGAGCATGAACTGGACGTCGTCGCCTTAACGGAAACTTGGCTGGCAGAAGGCGAAACGATTGTCGAATCCGAACTGTGCGGTGAGGATTTCACGTTCGTTCACCAGCCGCGCAGTGGGGCCCGTCGTGGAGGTGGTGTAGGAGTACTATTTCGAAAGACATTGCAGCTAGTTTCACCTGCTGACATTGATACTCATGCTAGTGAGACTTGCTGCGTTATTCTGCGTAATATCCGTATTGGTTGCACCATTCGCGTGATCGTTGTCTACCGACCGCCAACGTCCAACTTCCGCTCCTTCCTAGATGACGTTGGGAAGGTTTTACTCATCGCCGCGGCCCACCCTGCAGAGACTGTCGTGTGTGGTGATTTCAACACACGATATGGTGATTCCACATGCGCCGAAGCAATGAACTTGGCTGATTTACTGGAGACTCATGGCTTTGTACAACATGTGCAAAGTGCAACACATGAGCGCGGCAACATCCTGGACCTGGTTATCACGTCGGGAACATATCACGTCATAGCCACAACAGTTGAGCCAAACACTCTTCTCACTGATCACCGTGTTATTGAATGCGGATTACGCCAACCTAAACCAGAGCGTATGACGCGACGCGTCCAATACCGCAAGTACTCAGCCATTGACGGCAGCCGTTTTACCGCAGATCTCGCGGCATCGCATCTTAACGTTCCTGAACAAAATCCTGAAGTTATCCTCACTCGATACGATGGATGCATACGTAGCATCGTTAACGCTCATGCCCCAGTGATCTCGCGGACTATCACGGCTAGGCCGAAGACACCGTGGCATACAAGCGAGTTAACTGACGAGAAGCGGGCATTACGTCGTGTTGAGCGAAACTGGCGACAAACTGGACTGACTGTACATCGTCAAATATACACCGGTTTGCGCAACGCGTTCCGAAAATCACTTAGGACTGCACGATCGCATTACTACCGTACTGAGATGACAAGTGCCGGTGGCAACATCCGACGTGTCTACCAGATCGCAAACACACTACTTGGTCGAGCTGGAGACCGACCGCTACCCGAGGACGCTACACAAGCTACTGTTGCAGCGAAATTCCAGAAGAGTTTCTCCGAGAAGATCGATGCGTTGCGCCGCAATATGACTCAATCGTCAACCGAAGACGTAGTGACGAATGTGGCTGCACGTTTAGTATGTTTCGAAGCTGCTTCACCGGCAGACGTGAAGAACATAATTTTAGCATCTGCTACCAAGTCAAGCGAACTGGACCCGCTGCCAACGTCACTCCTTCAACAGAACATTAAAGTGCTGTGTCCAGTTATTACACGCATAATTAATGCGTCGCTCTCCACTGCTTTAGTCCCACAGTCGATGAAACACGCCATTGTAACGCCTGTACTGGAAAAACGAGGTGCTGATGTCAATGTGCTATCTAACTTCCGCCCAATATCGAACATTTCGTTTGTGGCGAAGACAATGGAGCGCTTCGTCTCAAGACAACTGCAACGCTTCCTGAACGAGAATGGCATACTGGGCGTCTACCAGAGTGCCTACCGACCACGCCACAGTGCGGAGACAGCACTCTTACGCATTCACAGTGATGTGGCGCAAGCGATTGATGCTCGTCGTGGAGTACTTCTTGTGCTTCTCGATTTAACAGCAGCCTTCGACACAATAAATCACGATATCTTACTACGGAGACTATTTGGCTATGGCATGCGTGGTTGGCGTCATACCTATACGGTCGTACCTCAGCCGTGCGTGTCGGGAAAGAAGTGTCTGGGTGTACCGTGATGAGATCCGGAGTACCACAGGGGTCGGTTCTTGGGCCGGTGCTCTTCAACGCCTACATTGCGCCTCTAACGAATGTACTCAACCGACACGACGTACAACACCATCTGTACGCCGATGATACGCAGTTATACGTCGATTTTCCACCGTTTGAGCATACAAATGCTCTCATCAGAATGGAGGCTTGCATCAGTGAAGTTAAAACGTGGCTCTATGACAACAGACTGGTTCTCAACGAGAGCAAAACGGAAGCAATTGTTATACGTTCATCGAGCTTGCGCAGACCAATACTCATTGATCATGTCGACATATGCGGTCAATATGTAGCGATATCGACCATCGTCCGTGACCTTGGTGTTGCAATCGATGCTGATTTATCGATGGCGACGCAGGTTGCAAATGTATGTCGAAGTGCTTACTACCATCTCTCGAGAATTGCTCGTGTACGAGGGGCAATGACGACCAGTGTCTGCAAATGTCTTGTCCATGCACTTGTGACATCCAGAATTGATTATGGAAATGCGATGCTGTTTGGTATACCTGACCGTCTGCTGCACCGTCTAGAGAGAGTCCAACGGTCAACCGCTCGTGTTGTGATGCAACTTCGACGAGGTGACCGGCGATCTATCACTGCGGTCCTACAACAGCTACACTGGCTCCCAGTGAGAAAGCGCATCGAGTACAAGTTACTCATGGTTGTACACACGGCACTGTATGCAGGCACGCCAGTGTATATCGCGTCACTGCTACATCGTTACGCACCACGCAGGACCCTACGCTCTGGCGGTGGTCTGCTTTTGAATGTTCCACGCGTAACCCTAGAACGTTATGGTCGCCGGGCATTTGCATGTGCTGGGCCGACATTGTGGAACTCTCTGCCTCTGGAATTACGCGCGATTGAGAACACTAGACAGTTTGGAAAATTATTGAAGACATTTCTGTTCTCAAACTAATATGGCCAGACATAATTTAACCTTTGCTTTATTCATGCATATAGTTTTAATACATTTTTAGTCTTATTTATCTCAGGGTCACATTTTAGTATCTAATCAAATTATTTAATGTAAATTAGGCTTTTATTTTATTTATTTTGTATTTATTTATATATATATTTTTATTATATATATATTTTTTCCAATAGGTTCAGCTGTTCAGCACTTTTGCTAATCGTTTATTTTATCATTGCATTTACCCGTAATTTTACTATACTTAGGCTTATGTATATATGCATACACTATATACTAGGATATTGTTTGCTAATTTAATTTATTTTCTTATTTGTTCTCTTAAAAGTGTTTTTATGCTTCTTATATGATTGACAATTTGTAAACACCCGTGAACGGGGGTCATTAGTCCCGGATTTGATGGTGTATAAATAAAGTTTATTATTATTATTATTATACATGCATACATACGGGGAGCGCGGGTGTTGTAGTGGTTAGCATATCCGCCTGACATGACAGTGCTTTGAGTTCGAAACCCGGACTGGGCAGCCATGATGTTTGGTGTAAAAACATGGTTCTCAACATTGGGGACTGTGTATCCCTCGTCACTCGGAGATCACGTTAATGTCGGTCCCTTCTTAATTTGGGACGTGAAAGAACTATTAAGGACGAGAGAAGCATCCTGGCAGTGACCACCCTCAGTGCCAGCATATAAACGTCGGTTTGGCGATAATGTTCTGAAAAAAGGTGAATAGTTGAATGAGACCTCGTAAGACGTTGAACTGTAACCACAACAATACAGGTTAGTCAGTTAATAGAACGCTGTACTTCGATTGATATGTGCGTGGGAATAATATGCGAGTCTGGGCGTGCGAACTGAGCGCTGAACAACCGACACGTTATGTAAAGTAATGTTGATGAACAACGGGGATCAACACAAATCCCTCTTCTCACATTGCAACAATATTAACACATTAAGTTATGATTACGTACACAAATCAGCGAATAAATTACCCGTGTCACGCAAATTGCAAAGTCATGATTAATTCACACTGATTCCACAAATTTTCCAGCCGTCGTACTTGCTCGGTAGATGAATGGTCACAGACACATCTCGATACACTAGTGGTCAGACCTAAGAGGTTATACACGACAGGACCACTCAGCTTGCAGCGACGATACTCTCCAGCGATTGCACAGCCTGGACATTTCTGCTGTCGCATTGACACGTTCATGTGTGACGCCCAGCAGACCATATGATGTCCAGTGGGTCTGACCGTGAATTACGTCTTGTCGTCTCTCGGTACATGTGTATTTATGATAAATCTCGGCAGCACGCACTTTTTGTGGTTGTTGAAACCAACGCTGGGTACATGCTACAAAACGTATAGTGGTCGGTGTGTGATAGATCCAGACAGGTCGCCGTGTCGCAAATTTGATACTGCTAATGACGTCTGTAAATAAACAGTTTTGATACATATAAAAGATAATCCGAGCATAACTGTAGAAGCTCAATGCAATACGTTTATAGACAATGAGAGTTACAGGTTTTATTGTCCGTGTTGGCCACCAGACTAATATCGTTACAAACATAGATAGGTATATGCGGCACACAACTATATTCGTGTGTATTGTTGTCTTGTCCCAGCAACACAATGTATTTGTTATCTATTGAATACCGTTAAGAAACTATAGTTTCAGTGCTATTGTAACGTCAATATGTTGGGGCCAATGTAACTTGTAGATTAATACTAAATATCGTAATAACATAAAGCGAAACTCTCTCATTATTTCTGAAAGGCATTGACACAAGGAAAAGACCAGCTAATTGCAGCACTGGTTCTATGCATGTAGCGTACACAATTTCAATATTTTAATTATGATCTACTGTTTTGAATAATAAAAGAGAAAACATCTACGCAACTAGATATCGCTATTGTGCCCACGAATTCCTGCACTTGTACTTCACGCAAACAACATACGTGCTTATATATAAATACTATATATATATATATATATATACATATATATATATATCACGCATGTCCACATACACACATATATATACATATATATATATATATATATATATATACACACACACACATACATACCACATATATGTGTGTATGTATGTATGTGTGTGTATGTGTGTGTGCACTTAAGGTATGTACGTACGTATGTACGTACGTTTGTAAAAAGTCAAATTGTGTATCGTTTCTTGAAATCTGTTAACCTAGTTCAACAGATAGTTTACTTTTATGCTGCGTATAATAATTTTACTCAACATCTAAACATACCTGTTTGTGCTGCGCTGTGAGTAATAGACAGGATCATCCTCAACGTCGATACAGCGGATGCTGTCAGTGGTAGTGTGTGCCGTCTTACGATTACTTCTTCCGTAATCTGTGCACTCGACACACTCCTTACCTGACACACAGTGAAACATAACAACATTAAATTAACGTATTTTGCAATAAAAGCAACTGACTCGTGAATGTAATTGATTCTAATTTTTCAAGTACCCTTAAATGGCTAAGACGGTGGTGACTGTTCGGCGGTACTGTTTTGTGATTCACAAATAGGTTCGTTGTCCATCAAACACTTTATACATGAGTAATAGTCTGTGTGCCTGTAGGTGTCGCCGCTTGAAGGATATTGAATGTGATGGGTCATTCATGTTTAAAAGTCTTACATTAATGAAGCGAGCGGCACTATTATAAATATTAAACGAGTGTTGTTTCAAACGAAGTATGCGAAATATCGCCGGCAGCTACGAAATAGTTTAGTAATCATAAATTTGATAGACAGAGAATCCTTGAGGAAGTTGGACATGACAACAAAAAGTTGATTGATATACATACATTAGACACAGAGGTGGAAAGTAGATGTGTCAAATATACAACATTACTACCGGAATCCACCCAACAAATATGCTAGTTGTAGTAGTCAACGCCTGATGACCGGTCGACACAAACTCTACAGTTCTAGTGCCATCGAGGAGGGACTTGTAGACACGAGCTGGGTTGTGCGTGGTGTGGAACAGCAGTCTGGAAAATATTATATAGTGAGATATATATACAGTAGTATTACAGTCGTGATATTGTACAGTAGTATTACAGTCGTGATATAATGTGGAGTGGGGATTGGGTGTTTTACAACTCATAGGAGCATTTTAAATTAGTATTGTTATCTCCGTATCAACATTATCATGAATCTTGACTGAATTTGTATTATTTACCATTACGATTGTTATACAATTACAAACGCACAACAATAAGGTATCTTTACATGGAGGATAATTATAATAATAATAATAAGTTTTATTTAGTGCCAAACCCAAAAGGTTCATAGCGCTTCACGTGAAACTAAATTATAAATAAAAAATTTAAACAAATTTAAATATGAAAATCCACAAATTAAGCTCACAATGCTATGTAGACATCAGTAGATTAACAACAAAACAATTATGAAGGTAAACTAAGTACTTACAATGTTTATTCGGCTTTTAAAAACATCAAGACAAAAATATTCATAACTTAGAATACAAATATTTCTGTGGTCTTTCAAGCAGTGTTCGCCGTAATGAAAATGTGATTTTTTCAGGCTGTCTTGAAGGATTGTATGTTGGTTTTGGTCTTACAGTCTTACATTAATGAAGCGAGCGGCACTATTATAAATATTAAACGAGTGTTGTTTCAAACGAAGTATGCGAAACATCGCCGGCAGCTACGAAATAGTTTAGTAATCATAAATTTGATAGACAGAGAATCCTTGAGGAAGTTGGACATGACAACAAAAAGTTGATTGATATACATACATTAGACACAGAGGTGGAAAGTAGATGTGTCAAATATACAACATTACTACCGGAATCCACCCAACAAATCTGCTAGTTGTAGTAGTCAACGCCTGATGACCGGTCGACACAAACTCTACAGTTCTAGTGCCATCGAGGAGGGACTTGTAGACACGAGCTGGGTTGTGCGTGGTGTGGAACAGCAGTCTGGAAAATATTATATAGTGAGATATATATACAGTAGTATTACAGTCGTGATATTGTACAGTAGTATTACAGTCGTGATATAATGTGGAGTGGGGATTGGGTGTTTTACAACTCATAGGAGCATTTTAAATTAGTATTGTTATCTCCGTATCAACATTATCATGAATCTTGACTGAATTTGTATTATTTACCATTACGATTGTTATACAATTACAAACGCACAACAATAAGGTATCTTTACATGGAGGATAATTATAATAATAATAATAAGTTTTATTTAGTGCCAAACCCAAAAGGTTCATAGCGCTTCACGTGAAACTAAATGATAAATAAAAAAATTAAACAAATTTAAATATGAAAATCCACAAATTAAGCTGTTGGTTTTGGAAGTAACAGTAGTGGTAGCGTGGACGAATGCGCATTCACCAGCTTTGGTTTGGGCTCTCGCAACGACAAGATTGTTACCCTCAGCAGAACGAAGATGTATGGCTGGTTTATAAACTGACACAAGTGACTGCATATATGGTGGCGAGAGATCAGCATTGAACGCCTAATATGTAAGTTCTGCTATTTTGTAGATAATCCGTTGCTGGACATTCAGCCAGTAGAGTTGGCGCAGTAGTGATATCGCACTGTCGCATCGAGCACGCCCCGAGTTATTAGGCGAACAGCATCCAGGGGAGTAAACAGCTCTTCAACTCTACCAGTTTCCAACTAACAATTAATAAATATATATACTTTATCACATAAATATATATATATATATGTATGTATATGTATTGATATAAATGACTTGTTTAATTGATTATATATTTATGCCATAGTGTTGTACCTCTGTTGTCACATGAAGTTGGAAGTGAATACCATCTGATTGTAACATTAGCGCTGGTGATAGGGTAGACAATTAGTCGTGTAATTAAAATCTGCTGTAACACAAAGTGTGCTGTATACACAGGAAACAGTCTTTCTAAACATTAACTTAGTTTTAATATCTTAATTTCTACATTGGATAAACTGTAACACTACACAAAACCATGGAGCCGTCAAACGGCAAATAAAGACAGACTAGTTGATCCCTGACATGTTCAATATGCGATAATTCGGTAGATTTTGCAAAGTCGCGATGTGAGAATTATAGGTGCAGAGGTGCAGAGATGCAGAGGTGCAGAGGTGCAGAAGTGCAGATGAAGGGTTTTCACTTTGAGTGTCGAGGTTGTAAGAGGGTGGAGTGTTTACTGGCGGAAGTAGATGAGCTGAAAAAGTTGATTGTTATGATGACAAGAAAGGGTGACTTGGACAAGGTCAACCAAGATAGGGAGACTAGAGAGATCAGTGAGTACAGAGACAAGGAAGCTAATGGTATGGAGAGAGATGCCAAGGAGACTGTTGAAGGGGGAAGACAACATTGAGAGGACAGAAGGAGACAGAAGAAAAAGGGACAATGAAGAAGGTGGCAGGAGGGACTATGACAACAGGGGAAAAGAAGACAGGAGTTAAGGTGGGAGAGAAAGTGACAGGGGGAGACGAAGGAGCTATTCCGAGACAATGATAGAAGGGATGAAAAACAAGCGAGAATATTCACGAGTGACTCTTTAATGAGAAATACAGATAAGCCGCTTGGTGAAGGAGAAGACATTGTCGAATGCTTACCAGGGAACAATATAGAGCATGTAACAGAAAGGGTAGAGAAAGTGATGGGTCCTGGGATGGGAGGGACCATTCTAGTATATGTAGGGACAAATTATGCCTAGAGGGAGGGGACAACCGGTATAGACCAAAAATATAGACAGTTACTGATGAAGATAAAGTAGACAAGGGTAGAAGAGATTGTTCTCACATGAATTTTGCCAGAAATGTGAGGAAGGGGGGCACTTATACAGAAACTGCAAGAGGATGGCAATCAATGCGCTAGTTGAGCTGAAGTGGGAAGAAGAGGGGGTGTGATTCATAGATTTATGGGGACACTTTGTTGGGAAGGAAGATATGTATATGAGAGAAGGACTTCATCTAAATGGAAAGGGGGCAGCAGTTTTTTCAGAGAACCTGCTACGATATGTTGACAGTTGGGCAGGTTGCGTTTAATTAAACAAGATGTACGGGGGGGATTCACAAAGATGCCTGGAATTGGAGGCATACATAAAGATAGCACCAATAAATCAGGAAAGAACAGCCTGGAAAATGTTTCTGAAGTTGGATAAAAATGCGTTTATTTAACTGCATGGAGCAATGTAAAGAAAAGAAGTGAACTAAACATTATGATAGAAAATATTGACCCTCACACAAGTGGTATAACTGAATTGTAGGCCAACACCGATATATCAAATGCCGAATTAGGACTGACAGGATATGTAATGTTAAGGACATATAGAATAGGAAGAAGGGGAGGTAGAGTTATTTTATATATTAAAAAAATTATGCAGGCTAATGGAATACAACCAGAAATAGAAGCAGATTGCGAAGAAGCTGTTCGGTGTAATATAGTTAGAGGACATTCGACGGTAACGGTTGGGTTAGTTTATGGAAGTCAAAATGTATGCATAGAAAAAAATGAAAAAGTACAAAACGCTATAAGGGATTGTATTATTATGGGCTATTTTAACCATGGACATATACAATGGAAATATCTATAGAGTACAGGGAGTGACGACCACACCCTTTTAGTTTTAATAATATATACTTTCTTTTCTCAACATGCGCTAGAACCAACCAGGTGAGAAAATATGTTAGACTTAGTTTTGTTATCACCGAATGAATTAGTTCATAATGTCTAGATGTGTGAGCCACTTGGGATTAATGATCACAACCATATACATTTTACCATCAAAGTAAAAAAAGAACCACAATAAATATTGTCAGGCAGAATACGCAACTGGCATCGACGGGAGTGGCCCTGTTCATCGAGAGAAAGCACATCAACACTATTCTTGAATGGAAGTCCACCAGTGAGACACTTCTTTATGCTAGATATAACTCCATATTTATCAAACGTTCAGTGATAATCTGCTACGATCCAACACACGAAGCTGAGGATAAGAAAAAAGACACCTTCAGTCAATTTTGAAAGACATCCCCCAACATGACGTAATGGTGGTTCTTGGGGACTGCAATGCACGTGTGGGCAGCGACAACACAGACAGCGAGAGGATCATGGGCAAACATGGAATAGGCAAGATGACTGAAAATGGCAGCACAATGTGTGACATATGTGGGGAAAAAGACCTAGTGATCGCATAAACACCTTTTTTCCAACATAAGACAATTCACTCGCTGACATGGAGATCTTCAGATGGCATGACTGAGAGCCAAATATATCACATCCTGATAAACGGGAAAATGGAGGCGCTCACTACCAGATGTCAGAACAGAGATGCTAGCAGATGGTGGTAGTGACGAAACGCTGTTGGTGGGAAAACTCGCCCTGAAACTGAGGAAGGCCGAGACTGGATAAAAGAAGCAACAGCTTTGATACGGACAAGGTACAGAACCCAGAAACGAAGCAACAGTTCATAGTTGCTCCGAATAACAGTTCTACTATTCTGCAGGAGGAAACATAGATGACAATACACAGGTTCAACAAGGCTATGGAGCAAGGAGGGAAAACAGTGCTAGGATATAGGAGATCAAAGAAAGAGCAACCCTTCGATATTTACAATTTCGTACATGAATTAAATAGTATTGACAGGTTCTCCTTTCGCATTTTGCGGTGAAAATAGCGTGATGCACGACAGAAAAGTGTGTTGCACCGCGACCGATATTGTCAATGCAATAAAATAGCTTGCGTTACACATTTGTTTCTCGTTCCAAAATATAAAAAATACCAAATTTGTTTCACCGACTACAATCGAGGTTGTCGGAAGTTTTCAATTTTATGTGATTATGACGTCACCCCGTCTTCCAGTTTAACGTAGTCGGTGTAGTGGAAACACTGCAGTCGGAGAGAGCCTCGAGTGGTGTGGTCTGGTTAAATAGGCCAAAAAATTCCAGGTTATCACGGCCTTAATGGTTCTTGTCGTACCGGATGTTAGGCGGATATAATTTGATTTTTTTCAACGTTACGCTAGT
>OZ023211.1:38717825-38720325 GCA_963995525.1 Escarpia spicata | reverse complement strand
TACCACCTATGACTTATGACAATAGGCCAAAGCCAGGCGGCGATAAATTAATGCAGTACACCAATGTTATGTACATATAGATTACGAAATCGCCAAATTCGATAACAGTCCGTCACAGAAGTAGGCATATGACCAATATGTTAATGAATAGGCAGACCCAAACATGCCTGTTATTTTAGGTAGGGCCTGCTTGTGTGTCCGAAAAGAGGATTCCTGGGTAGCGGGTCCGCCGTTATTTCGAGCACGAACAGGAATAACGTAAAAGAAGCTCAACTCCTTTCGTGTGATCTCCTTTGAGCTATTTTGCAACGTTATTAAACATTAATGTGGTGGCCAAATTAAACCCGTATTCACAATAAGGTCCCGAATGCTTTTTAGGTGGGAATTAATAATTGCACACAAAGGGAAATAGAAAAATGTATAACATTACAATTATATATGATAATGGGGTTATAACAGGAGACAATCCAACTGAATATGGCTAACAATGTACACTGTTATCTTAACGTGTATTTGTTTAACAAAATATAAGATTGAAGAAAATATACAATCGTGACCTACCAGGGATTTGTAATGTCAGAAAATTTGAACACTTGCACCCGTGGAGATTCGAAAACTAACTCAAAATGACCTATGAAATGAGTCAATAGCAACAAACCCACATTAATTTGGTTAAAACGTTTGTTAAATTGTTAAAACAATTGTATCTTAATATATGTATTATTGCGAAAACAGAACATTTGCGACAATGCAAAAGAGTGGATTCCTTTGGCCAGGAAATCGATAGTTCCACATGACAGGGAGACGTAGAAATAACACACCATTACCAAATGTGTAGCCAATTGGTGACACAGTAGACACTAGTCATGGTTATTATCGTTAAATTGTTATAGTTTTATAATGTCAGCTTTCTATAATGCGTCTTTTCTATTGATTGCACAGGAGATTGTATGTCACATACGTTTGCAAGCACGTCTGAAGTTTTATGGAAATTCACCCAAATTCTCCAATAAATACCATTCAATGCTAATGCAATGCAAACGTGAACGTCAGAGCAGAATGAAGACAAACCATATTGTCCGGGGGTATGTGGAAGTTTTGGAGCCAATGTCCACAGTGTATGCTTCAAAACGTTATGATCACAGTAAATAAAATAAAGCAGCCAAGGTAATTAGTTCCAATAAAACATAGCGGAATCACTGTTTCTCCCCATGAATCGTGTCCATCTTTCCGTGGAACGGGAAAGTCAATGATCTAGTATTAGCCTGGTTTATGAACGTGTATTTGTTTAATATTTTTTTATTGAAGCGCCGTGATGCAGTGGCCAGAGCTTCGGACTCTCAACCGAGAGAACTCGGGTTCGAATCCTGTGCGGCGGTGTCGAACCTTGGGCAAGTTCTTTCATTATACGTTGCTCCAGTTCACTCAGCTGTATGATTGAGTACCTGGCTATAGACAGTGGTGGATATCTGTGTACGAATAGTCTTCGCGTATTAATTGCAGCGTGGCTGGATGCTTCCCAGAGAAGCCGAGATGGTGTTCGATTGAACAGGTCTGCCAGGGAGAAAAGCGTAAACCGCTTTCAGCAGTCCTGAGGAATGGATACTGCGCTACATAAGAACTTACCTTTACCTTTACTTCATAGGCGTATGGGGTACATACTTTAATTGACATTTACATCGGAATTCTTATTCACACATCTCATGTTCTAGTTTGACATAATATGTTATACTTGATTGAACAGTAGTTCGATCCTAAAATCACAGGAGCATTTGTTGTTAAATCAAGTTCGTGTATCAAATTAATGTAAAGTATTTGGTTCGCGTTCGGAGAATTGCAGTACTAACATTGTTCGACCCAACCACCTACAGGACCAGTGTAACATGAGCTTAATTTGATCGTACGAGATATACATCAAGCATCTTTAATCACATACTTTGTCGTTATCTTCATCAAATGTGTCCGAGTGTAAGCGATCCACGACCTACGCACAGGAAATAATGTGGGCGAACCGTCAGAGGTATGGGTATATAAAGACAGGCGATCACTGGTGTTGGTCATTCGGCTGAAACTGTGCAGAAGAATCGTATCCGTCGTCCGCCAAGACTAGGTATGGTAGAGTGGTTTACTTGCATTTCTTTCGCTGAACAGTTATTTAAGTCAAAGCAAGTTCCTTCGCATTTTCGAATGGTCATCGATCAACGTGTATGTTGTACGTGAAAGACGTTATCTTTTCTAAGTTGCGTATTTCATTTAATTTTCATGTTTTTAGAGTAGCCTACTATTTGCCACTTTTTGATCTTCAGGATATCATCATGAAGGGATCATTCCTTGTTGCCGTCCTATCAGTGATAGTCCTCCGGGCCGGTAAGTGTTCATTGCTTTCTTATAAGCTTTGGTGTATTGTGGTAATGTGAAATATTGGTATGATTAACAAAAATGGTGAGTCGATGCAACGTTCTTGATGAAACACTAAACAGTCTTCTACAGTAAAGTGTAA